>JAMKCH010045932.1:0-145341 GCA_023653785.1 Ophioderma brevispina | reverse complement strand
GCCGTGGATATTTCTATAAATTGTCCCTACAACCGTTTTATTAAAGTAATATATATATATATATATATAATATATATATATATATATATCTAAATTGTGAGAGATTGGTTGTATCTAACATGTTGTCTAATACAACGTGGTTCCCATTCGTATCGCGACCAATTGTCTTTCATTTAAAGGGCATTTCGTGATCCACAAGCCTCGTCCCCCGACTTACCTAAAAAAATTTGAGATTTTTCTATCTCGAACACGTTAGCAACATTTAATCCACGTGTGCCCAAGCTTAAGTGCAAATTTCGGTCGCCTCTGTAGAATTCGCAATTTTTGTATTTTCTGTCCGTAAACGGACAGAAATACAACCTACATTACCTATGGGACCGTGGGAACGAGAATTGCTCATACACAAACCGCACGATCGGGATCAGCTCAACCCTTTGAGAATAAAAGCTTTTCCAAGGATATCTAGTGATCAATGATAAAACATAAGGTGCTGAAATCACGAAATGCACTTTAAACACCTTGCTGGTAAAGAAGCGTGCAAATATCGTTTGGATTTTTCAACGTGGGGGGCCGTATGCTCTGTTCACAAAAACTTTTACGTAAATTTGACTACACGGCCAATTTCTTCATGGTAGTTACCACACAGCTACCACCGAGTAGACATGGATGACCTACCCCTAGACGTACACTCACCAGCCAAGATTCCATGTATTTTGGGCCGCATGACGGAGAGTGTACACACATCGGCTGTCTGCAAACCGTCGTGGAGTAGCTAGGTTTACACCGGCTCTTCAACAGCGCGCGCATATTTCCTCATTGCCAATTTTGTTTTTTGATATTTTTGGCATATATTTGCATTTTTTTATTACCATTTGCGGGAATATTGGGGTTTTTTGATGATGGCCACGATTTGAATTTCGTAATGATTTTCCTAAAAACGTTCAAAAAAAAATGCTAATTAAACGGAGCCCGAAGTGGTAAGGCGCCCTCATTTCATGAACTTTCTCCACTCTCAAAATGTTGGCCGCGTGTATCGCGGGGTAGCCTACTTGGTTAAGCTGCGTGTCTCTCCGGTACTGTCTAACTCACATCCACCTTCCTCCCCCTAGTGGGCAACTACATTAGCCATTGGGGTAGGTACAGCAGAATAGCCACAATTACTGTGTTACCTAATAACTGTGCCTTTGTAAGCCCTAGCTTTTTGCATCTACCACCTCGCCAATTAGCCCATTGTGTACGTGCAGTAGCTGCCGCTTTAGACATGGTGTAGCTGCGCCGTTAGGCTACACGTGAGTAGAATCCGGCCGTGTAATCTAAACTTTGCAGTGCAACGCAACTACCTCGATTTTATATATATATATAATTTATATATCTATATATCTTATATATATATATATATATATATCTATATATATATATATATATATATATAATATATATATGTGGTTGTATGTCTAATTTATATGTATAGTAAAAGTATCATCGACCTGGTCTTTTCATTTAACCCCTTGCGGTAAAAACGTGCAAATTGCTGAGTAGAACGCATAAAAGACGTAAAAACCCCAAACCAAAGTTACATTTTTTGGAGTTTTCAGTGGGGCATTGCAGTGTACTGCAACACTTAACCACACTGCCCACAGTCAAAATTGCAAAGCAGGCTTTTCCGACTCATTTTCCTCTTGTGTAAATCTACACACGTATTATTGAGTTGTACCACACAGTGACCATTGAAAAATAAAAAACTGAAACTTTGGGTTTGGGAGTTTCACGTCTTTCCAGGGCGTTTATCGCAGGCCATTTTGCACGCTTTTGCTTAAGATCCCACAAATGGGTTGGCATTATTGGCTAATAATGACATAAGCTCTTCAATTATAATAGACCATGTGTGGCTGTATGCGTCAGTTTCCAGAGTGATTTGTCAGGAACTTCATTCCATGGACACAATGTTTTATGATGTTTTACAAATTGCCTAGTCTCTTTACACGCCGAGGGGTTGGGTCCCATTATTCGTATTCAATCTGTACATACATCCCAGATTTTGTTTTTTTTATTCTTCCTTCGACGAAGTCACGTTACTTTGAAATATGCTATAATAATTTTATGATTGCGGTGATGTCGCAACAAGAGCCAGTAGTCTTAGTGATTGAACTCAACAATGGATATTGTGTACTTGGTTGGGGTCAAACTTTGAGTTGTTTTTTGTTTGTTTTAGTCCCTTGTGTGCGTGTGTGTCTGTGTGTACATTATGTAGGCATGTGTATGGTGTGTGTGTGTGAGATAAAATGTCTTTTGTCTGTACTTTAAAATGTAAAAATAAATAATAAATAAAAAAAAAAAAAAAAAAAAAAAACATCGGAAGGCCTACGGTTCATTATCTTAATTTGCTGCAAAGATAATTGCAATCTGATAAGTAATAGGCCGAGCTACAGTCTTTTGAATAGGGTAGTCAGCTTTTACCCCTATCCACGGATTCCATTGAATGCTCGGCGGTCAACTAAGCAATGTGAATCAGTGGACAGAGCGGAAAAGGGACTACTGATTCAAACGACTGTAGCTAAGTCTATACCAAACCGATAAGAATGGTCTTTGCAGCAAATTAAAGATAATGAACTGGGCTTTCAGATGATACAAATGTGTTAGATATATGTTACGTAAAAATTCAAATTGGCGGACACAATCAGGGTCATTTTTTTTTGCCTCACCCTGTATATACGTAAGGTTAAACTTAAATGATGTTTTTCACTAGTGGGTATATTTTTTTATTTTTTTATTTAATTAAAGACAACATATCTTTGACAATTTCAAAAAAAAAAAAAAAAAAAAAAAAAAAAAAAAAAACAAAAAAAAAAGATCCCACTTCTTTGTAACTTGACCAAGGAATTTTAACTTGACAGATGTATGTTTTTGAGAAGATACAGCTATCAAAGGAAACATGCCAATAACAGGCTAAAAAGGACAAAATATTTGAAGATTTATTTACATGAGTACATTAGTTACAGTCTATCTCGGAACTCTCTTACTTTCTCTCGTGAGAGTAGTTGTTACACAGGATTTGACAGATTTTTTACTTCAGGAACGCCACCTAGGTACAGTCTATTATTAAACGGTTAACGGAGCGAGGTTTTCGACTTGTGTTCTCCTGATTTGGTGTCTCATTACTGGTTATTGGAGTTCATTGATTTGAACCAAACGATCATTGCCGTATACAGTAAAAAGGACGGATGTCGCCTTCCAGCATCTGTTATGCAAAATAGGTTAAATTAAAAACACACGAGAATGTGTTTCAAGTAGCAAGAATTATAATGACCTTAACGATATAAGAACGATAAACGTCAAACACTATTCATGTTACAAGGACCATGTCATTGTGTAAAGCAAATGAGCGCAACTCATTACGCATTCCACGCCCTCATTATCATTTGCTAGCTGTGCCATTCCATTTCATAAACGGGCCGAAAAAAGAATACACTACCAGTGACATCAATTTGTGAAACTATTGATTATAGTCGGGTCATGAATAGATCACACCAGTCACCACCTGGATTTTCTATTTACTCCTCTGATAAATCAATGTCACCAACCCAATTTGAATGCTTTCTGTCCCCTCCTTGAAGACTTGACACAAATCCCACCAATTCTATTTGCATTTCCTGAGACCTTTAAAAACATTACATTATTGATACTCTCCTTCTCACCCTGTGGATACTCCGACAGATATCTGTATTTCTCGAGGTAAGTACAGATACTTCAGCTGCTTCAAGAGCAAGTTTTACCCGAGAAATGATCCTCCCATCATTATTAGAAAGCACAGCATCCGCCTTACTATTTTGTGAAACGATGCATATCCTAGAATATTGTCCCATGACAATTTGTCAGGACAAACCCTTGCACCTGATATTTTCCTCAGCTTGACTGAAGTTACTGCTGTTTTCATTGATTGTTACAGCTGTGTTTCAAAAGCTTGCAGGATCTAGAGGCTGAATTGTTTAATTCCTGACTTTCAGCAAAGACTTCGTTGTTTATGTTTCATAGAACGATTGCCTTCACAGTAGATATGACATTTTCGGTTGCCTGAAGTAAATTAAAAAAAGAAAGAAACGGGAATAGACTGCGAAACGACTATCACCGTTTGGTGTGGAAGGTTGTAATATAACAAATACGACATGGTTAGAGTGACATAGGGCACACTATTTCCCGAGGTTACGGGTTTACGGGCCTATCCCTCCCACCCGAACACCCACTGTGACTCTGGGGACGAGGTTTTTAGGAAACAGTTCACTCTATTTCCCTAGGGAAAATAGCATGCGTATAGGAATGAGCCAATGAAATAGCATGATATGTTCATGAATATCATGAGGTTTAATAATTATAAAATCATTCACAGGTATCCACTAGTTGGTATCCATAAATGTTACGCATCGCCTCCGCAATATTAATAGTATGACTATATAAGTTTAATACCTGCTTTACTTGTGGAAAGTATTGAAATATTAAATGCCTACATATACGAACATAATTAATAGTCCTCTAAATATGAAAACAGGTAGTATAAGCAAAACCTTAATAAAAACACCTTCAAATGTACAATTTGAAGGTTTAAACTAATCTATAGAAGACGATGTTCCATTTGTTGATGACCGGGCAAAGCCCTTACTTTGCACTGGGAAAATCATTGACATGTGAAGTATTGTAGTCTGAATGCGTCTAATCTTGTCCACACAACCATGGCGCATATTGAATACGGTCTAATAGTTTGAGACAGCTATATAGTTGTATTCTTTCACCAAGTTCTGTTAAGTTGTAATGAACCCTTTTAAAATTGAAAAAAATTGTTTCAGCCAACACCATATCCACCTCACCAAACTCACAAAAACCTTAAAGGGCACAAAAAGATATCCTAGAATACAAATATTTCTAAATGAGCACATGAAGATATATATTCTTAGGATACAGCTACCTAACCTCTAATGTGCTCTTGATTGGTTGTAGAACGTTTTTCACACATTCAAGCACAAAATAAAAAGTGTGGAAAAATCGAAAACTCTAAGCCTTAAAACTTGTCAATCGTAATATAAAGAGATGTGCTTGAATACACTATCATGCACGATAGAAATGAACGAAATCATCTATTATCCTCCAGCGTTGGCAGTGACTGCAGGTGGTGATTTACTACATTGATCAGGCACTTATATTAAAATAAGAACTGGTTAAAAACGCCGGCGCTTTTTTGTAAATGCCCTATGCCCCTAACAAAAATGATATACTTTTTTTTTTTTTAAGTTGTTGTTGTTTTTTAACTTCAATTTAAAAATGAAAAAATAAAAATAAACGATTTTCACATTCGTAGGCATTTCAAATTAAAGAGGTAAGTAAATGTTGGAAATTCTGTGAGCCTTTCATACATACTGTCCAGTATTGTAGAATTAACCATTATAACGTTTTCCAATGTTTGAGCTACGTAGTCGAGTCCCGTAGAACGTAATGTCAGAGTCTTCGTCGATAATCGTGAAGTGTCTGCCACAGTATCAACTATATTGCTTTCATCGACGGGAATCTACAATTAAAAGGAATAACTTTTGTGTACTATTAATGAAATCCTTTCCCCCTTCCCCTGCGAATTCTTTGCGTTTGACTTAAAAAATTATGCAATTTAGCTTTTTAGTAAAATTCCATATTTTTTTTTTTAATTTTTCTTTTTTGGTTTTTTTGATTTTTAGTAATATAATGGTCTCGTCTAAATTAATCAGTTTCAGAATCAACTGTTATGTATAGTAGATTCCATCCAAAGCGATCTTCCAAACACGTTACCAGATCGTTTCTCAGGAGGAGGGTCTCAGTCGAAACGGAAATGAATGCAGCTTAGTAAGTCTATGGAGCCTCCACCCAAAACAAGGAAAGGAGATTATTTCTCTTTACGTTTCAATTCACATTGCCGAAATCACGGGTGTTTATTTAGCATGCTCCTCAATGGACTAATACTACGATACTCGTCTGTATCCGCATATCTCATGACCATGATAACTCGCGGAAATAAGAACGATTAGATAGCTGCTTTGTGATACAAGAGCATGGTCACAATGATGTGACCTATTGCAGATGTATACAAACAACTTACTGTCACAGAGCAGCTATCGACTAACGAGAGATAATGGTACAATCACATTTGTCCGATCACCCCCCGCCCATCCCAGCATAAAAAAGATGTTTTTCGATGAATAGAACTATAACCAAGGGGGTGAACGCATCACAACCAGTCGGCCGTGCTGGGCGCTGACTTTTTGAATATTGCACGGATAATTATCAGTTTGGGTGCTCGTATACACACAACTAATGTCAATTCGATACAACAATCCGCCAAAATATCAGTTGTTTGATGTTGGGTGATATTGGGTTGTTAACTTTTGTCCTACCCATGGCCACGCAACGAATGAAAATGACACATCATTTCGTCTTGTTTAATAAACCAGTCCTCAATGAATACACTTTTCACCAAGGCGCGCATTGCATTATGAAGAAAAAAGAGTACCTGCGCACAATGATCCAGGTACACTATTATTAAACCTGGCCACCTCTAACACATACATTAATTTGTATCACTACGATTAGTGTATATGCAAAGCGTCACCCTAAGTATGTGGAAGAAGCGTATGCAGCCATTCTTTCTATTGTTGGTACTCTAGGTTTCTTTGTGGTCGGCAAAACATCGAGACGGTGCTAATTTCTAAAGATTACGTACCGTTTATGCCTCTCTATCTATATAAACCTCTTTGACTATAACATTGTCACCTTTTACACTTACCATACTGAGGTCTCTCATAAACCATCTGGGAGCATGTTGTTGCTATAACACATTCTTCTTTCCGCACCCGCGGAGAGCTTTTTGTGCAATCAAAATTCCTGTAATATAATTCATCCAGTGATATAACTTTTATTTAAAATAAGTTAGATAAAGAAGGCCAGATTCCCCTACTGGAACCCTACTGGCTGCGGCTGCAGTTTTCATAACCACTACCTACCTTAAACTCCCCACTATACCATTGCCAGATCACTTTTATGAGCACCGCCTATGTTCCCGTTCTTTATAGCAGGGGACTGTAGTTTAAGCGTGTGCGCTTCCGTATAACATTGTGAATTTTTGCACACAGTACTTTAGACATTGATAATCCCTAAAATTGGATGAAGCACTTGCCACCCCCCTTTATGGCCCCCAGCTTGGGTTTCAGGTTATACAGGGGTCAAAAATTTAAATGTTATTGAATGTGTTAAAAAGCACACCATGGTGTTTTGTCTGAATCACAAGGATTCCAAAAAGGTATAGTTTACATTATCTATGGCTTATAGTTTCCCGGAGTTATGAGGTAACAACTGTAAAAAACTGGTGACAAAATCAAAATTTTGATGTGCCATGGGTCAAAAGTTAAAAGTTGCTTTGACAGTTATATTCTGGATGCAATTGTTTCCCTAGTTAAAGGATTGAATAAGGAATAGTTTTGCTTATCTGTTATGCTTGTTTTTCACGTTATCCAACAAAATAGGTCCCAGGTCAATAGAAACCAATAGCTGCCAATAGCTGTTTATAGCTTGACTTTATTCGGCCATTTTTGGTTAATAACCATACACGTAAGATAGTCGAACTATTCCAATTTTATTATATGAGCTAAACCACAATTTGAACCACCTTTTACAAAAACTATGGAGCAACTTTAATTTTTACCCCTGTACAAACCAAAATTGACTTTTTTTACCATTTTTACAGTTTTTACCCCAAATTCCTAAACTATAAGTCAAAGGTAGTAAAACTATACCTTTTGGAATCCTTGTAACCAGACAGACATCATGGTGTGCTTTTTTCACACAATCGGAACATTTTCAAAATTTTACCCCTGTGTACCTTGAAATCCCGCCTGGGCCTGAAGGGGTGTGGCAAGTGCTTCATCAATTTTTTTTGATTATCAATGTTTAAATTACTTGTGTACCACATTCACAATTTTATCCGATTTGCACACTCACATAAGATCTTTCACTACAGTCCCCCACTATTATTTCCGGATCACAATCAGTCAGGCATAGTGTTAGCCAGCAGAGCATTTTTGTAAAGTTGACATTTAGATGGTCCAACACATAGTTTAATACAGCATGAACCCAAAACCTGTTCAACCTTTTCTACTGAGCATGTAAATCGTTCATAGCTTCTTTAAACTAAGACTTCATGTAACAAAAAAAAAAACAAACAAACTCAGAAAAGATGTGGCCCCAGTAAGCAATCACATGACGGTGCTAACCTTTTTGATTGATCGCACACTTACTGTTATCACAGAGTGTTTCCATTGTACCCCGGGTAGGCATATACACATTTTAAATCCAGCTAACTTCATCTTTGCAGGTGGCATTGTTATGGCATGGTTCGCTTGCGCATTCCTGGATTCCCTGGACTTCTTCTTCCACAATGGACCCATCCATCCTGCTGCACGAGCAGTAGGTTGTTTCACTATTGATAATACAATAACCCACATTCTTGCAAAGGGCATTGTCGGCTGGGTCTCTGCTGCATGCACCATTCACTGCCCAAACGAAAAAAAACGGGTTTGTGCCCAAACGCAATTAAAACAACTTCATGCAGATGAAACTTATTGTATAAAAGTTGCTGTGTATGCACACATGCACACATACATACAAATGCACGGCTCCTACCCACCCAACCACAAGGTTTTAAATGAGGAGTCTCACAAAAAGGATATTGAGGTCGTAATGCAAGCACTGCTTTAATGCAGCATAAACATTCTTGCATACGATTATCAACCATAATCCACATCCCTAACAATCATTACAAGTTTAGCATTTTCAACCAAATTTAACTAACCTCTGGGCTACAATAATTTTGATGCTAGTAAATTTTCACCACTAAATAAAGCTTGGTCAGGATTATATAACTTGTGTGCAATTGCAATCTAACTGGTTCACGTGATTTCCCATTCATCGTCTTAGTTTGAGTAGGTAATTAGTAACTTGGCCAATTAATTATTACTCTCACTATAGTATTCCCACTGCCTGCCAAATCAATAATGTATTGGTGATGTCATTGCCCCAGTGAATTGGAAGCAGTGACTATTCCTTTGTAAAGTTGACATTTAGATGGTCCAACACATAGTTTAATACATCATGAACCCAAAACCTGTTCAGACCTCTTCTACTGAGCATGTAAATCGTTCATAGCTTCTTTTAAACTAAGAACTTCATGTAACAAAAAAAAAAACAAAAACAAACTCAGCAACAAAATGGGCCCAGTAAGCAATCACATGACGGTGCTACCTTTTTGATTGAGCGACACTTACTGTTATCACAGAGTGTTCCATTGTACCCGGGTAGGCATACACATTTTTTTTTTTTTTTTTTTTTTTTACTGAGGTCTCTCAATAAAACATCTGGGCATGTTGTTGCTATAACACATTCTTCTTCCGCACCCAGAGGAGAGCTTTTGCAATCACAGATTCCTGTAATATAATTCATACATGATATAACTTTTATTTAAATATAATGTTAAGATGAAAGAAGGCCAGATTTCCCTACTGGACCCTACTGGCTAGCGGCTGCAGTTTTTATACCACTACCTTAAACTACCCACAGATAACCATTGCCATCAATTTTTATGAGCACCGCCTATGTTCCCGTTCTTTATTTCCGATCAAAATCAGTCAAGGCATGTGCGACAAGAGGCATTTTGTAAAGTTGACATTTAGATGGTCCAACACATAGTTTAATACATCATGAACCCAAAACCTGTTCAGACCTCTTCTACTGAGTATGTAAATCGTTCATAGCTTCTTTTAAACTAAGAACTTCATGTAACAAAAATGGGCCCAGTAAGCAATCACATGACGGTGCTACCTTTTTGATTGAGCGACACTTACTGTTATCACAGAGTGTTCCATTGTAGCCGGGTAGGCATACACATTTAAATCCAGCTACTTCATCTTTGCAGGTGGCATTGTTATGGCATGGTTCGCTTGCGCATTCCTGGACCTCTTCTTCACACAATGGACCCATCCATCCTGCTGCACAAGAGCAGTAGGTTGTTTCACTATTGATAATACAATAACCCACATTCTTGCAAAGGGCATTGTCGGCTGGGTCTCTGCTACATTCACCATTCACTGCCAAACAGAAAAAAAACGGGTTTGTGCCCAAACGCAATTAAAACAACTTCGTGCAGATGAAACTGATTGTATAAAAGTTGCTGTGTATGCACACATACACACAATACATACAAATGCACGGGCTCCTACCCACCCAACAACACAAGAGTTTTAAAATGGGAGTCTCACAAAAAGGATATTGAGGTCGTATGCAAGCACATGCTTTATGCTGCATAAAGCATGTGCTTGCATACGATTATGCAACCATATCCACATCCCTAAAAATCATTAAAAGTTTACATTTTCAACCAAAATTTAACTAACCTGGGCTAAATATTTTGATGCTAGTAAATTTTCACCAATAAATAAAGCTTGGTCAGGATTATATAACTTTGTGCAATTGATCTAACTGGTTCAGTGATTTCCATTCATCGTCTATAGTTTGAGTAGTAATTTAGTAACTTGGCCAAGAAATTATTACTCCAACTATAGTAGTCCCACTCTGCTCAAATCAATAATGTATTGTGATGTCATTGCCCCAGTGAATGGTAGCAGTGACATATTCCTTTGTAAAATTGCAAGTAAAATTAATTGCAACAAAAATACAAAAGGTAGCTTTCGATTTTTAGTGCAAATTAGAGAATATTCAAACTTCTAATGATTTTTAGGTATGTGGATTATGGCCTCAATATATTTTCTTGCGAGACCCTACTTTTAGACCCATGGAGTCGTCTACACGCTAAACATCGACATGGTAAGTAACAACAATTTGCCATGAATTCTTAAACATTGTGATCTTAAGAAGAATCCCAAAATTAAAGATAACAACACAATAAGTTTGCCATTGTCCACACCGATAGGTAAATGGCACTTTTAAAGAAAACTTTCAAAGAGTCTAGCTGGTGGGCAATCCTTGCGGATTTCCTTTTTGGATGGAGTGCTATTTCTGGAAAAATGTTCCTTCAAGATTTTATTTCCAAATCACCGCTTCAAATTAAAGCATTTTTAAGCACGATTTTGATTTGGTTTTGATAATTGTACTGTTAATTGTTTTTTGGAAAGTGCAGTAGCACAATTACGGGCCTTTGATGGAACGGGAGGATAGGCTATTTGTGAGAAGCAGCACGATTGAACAGCTTGCTTCCTATCGTCAATCTCGCAGTACTGACACTGCCCTTTCATGTTTCACAATGACATATGAGGCTATTGATAACGCAGCATGCTGTCTTCCTGTTGACGCCTGATCTCTCAGCAGCCTTCAATACCGTGGATCACGGTATTCTTCTCGAACGGCTCGCGGAGAACTTGGGTATCTCTGGTAGTGTTCAAAGTTGGTTTTATCTTACCCCTCAACTGCCGTCTTGCAGATTGAATGTTAATGGTAGTATTTTCTGATTTCAAACAACTCGACCTTGGAGTTCCACATGGGTCCGTCATTGGTCCACAGTCTTTTACTTATATACCGCATTTGGCAAGATTATTGAAACAACCATCTTAATTATCATGTCTATGTCGATGAACCGTTTAGATATAGGCCTATTTTTAACCATTCCACTTATGCGCTCCGTTCTAGCTAAGTAGCTTATCCATCACATTTCTTGTTCCTCGTTCAAATAACAATCTAGTAACGGGCGATCGTGCCTTGTCAATCGCTGGCCCTAGCCTTTGGAACGAGTTGCCCTCTGTCATTGGTGACCTTTATAGTCTCACTCGTTTTAAAAAGTCTCTCTGTCCTCCAGCCTTAATTTTCCTTTCTATTCCAACGCACTTGCCTACTTTGTAAAAAGGGCTTTTAAAATGTATATCGGATAATGTATAGGATAAGGCAGTAGTGGAGTGCAATTCGGTGATATACTTCATGCTTGGAGGCATTAATAAATTACCATATGCATTAACGGGGCCACTGTGAGCACGAACGCTTTAGCGCGAGTGCTCACATTGGCCCGTTTATCCATATATTACTTTATTAATGCCTCCCAGCATGCAATTATATCCCCGAATTGCACTCCACTATGCCTTATTCTGCCATAAACCACATAAGCATTAGTTATGCACACATCAAAACATAAATACAATATTATACGTCTCTTTCTTTCTTTCTGGACTATTTTTGGATTCTTTAAAAAAAATTATAACTGAATTGATTGATGTTTTTCTACTAATTTCACACTGGTTTGACTTGCATAAAGTAGCACAAGCAATTTGATAGAAAGTGTGAATTTTACAATTAGTTATTGATTGAAACTTCGAAGAGTTACCAGCTCAATAATAGCTACTTTTGAACATAATTGTCCATGATTACAATGGAACGTAGCGATTACGCATAAGTAATCACTTACTCTTCAGCAATCGATTTGGATAAGCGCAGTCGTTTACCTCCCGATAATTATTCATTAAGGTCTTGATGTAATCGCATCTATTTGTATAGGTCAAATCGGTGTTATTAACACACCGCAATTTAAATAGATAATTGTAGACATTTTGCCGTTAGAGGTTGCTTTTTTTTTGAACACCATAGAAATAAGATTTCATTTTAAGGTATATACTCGTGTAGGGAGTGTCAATCTGATTCTCTCCCCGTTTGTATAGCCACATAACCTGGGAGGTGTGGTAATGAAACGTTTGGCCGTTGAGGTATTTTAATTGCATACCATGGCAAGTGAACTTTTCAAGCGCTTTCACTTGCGGGGGAAGTAAAAGCTGGGCGTGCATTATTAAATTATTATTGTTTAATAATGCACTCCTGGACGATGCACCCCCGATAATGCACGCATGCATATTCAAATGTGAGGTAAGCGTGTGTTCGCAAATATAATTTTACGCGAAAACAAAAAGAAAACACTCTCGAAACATACTGCTCCTATCTATGGTTGAATAAAATTGTGATCTTTAATTTTCATTGTCTTTATTTTGGATTGGCGCATTCCAATTCTTAAACCGTTTAAAGAAATAATAGGGTATTGATTTTGTGGTGGGTCCCACTGTGTTTATAGATGGAGGTTTTTATATGCACAAGTGGGATTTTTTCTATTTTGACGGCATGCGACTACAACTGACTTTGGTCACCAGATTATATTATTTATCCACACAGTATTATATTTGTATGTGCTTTCCATTTTTCTAACACGTTGTCCATTGTCCTCTGTCACTTAAAACAAATGATACTCCGACAGATGACACCAATGATTGCGAACATTTCGGACAACTTGGAAAAACACTCTGAAGGTATTAACTTACAGTCTGGCAAAGATCACCAATGTATCCATCCGAGCATGTGCAGACTGGCTCTCCATTGACAATTTTGCACGAACCATCATGCTGACAGTTATTAACTTCGCATGAATCAGTTCTCGCCCTGAAGCCCAATTCATATGACAAGAAGAACACATTAAAAGCAAACAAGAGCAAGGCGCTTAATTAGTGACATATTAAAAGGTAACTTGTGATCCAGCACATTTATTTTTGTTTATAATTCATTAGATATTCTAAAGAAAATATTATTTCCAAAATTTCAGTTGATTCTGACGTTGCGTTTTTGAAATTACCGCGCTACCCCTATGCCACTGTTTTAATTTCTGTTCATTACGGACAGAAAATAAAAAGCTATGAATAGGTGGAATTTGCCTTCAAGATTAGCCACACATAGGTTCAGATGATATAAAAATCTCAATTTCTTTGAGGTAAACCGGGGGACGGTTGTTGATCACCAAATTGTCCATGTAATTAACCCGTATACCTGTATGTGTACGTCTTAACTTCACATTGCCTGTTACAATATTACCGAGATTTTATTCCCACAAAATCTACATATATTTTAGACCGGTGATTAGAATTGAGTGTATATGGTTGATGTGACATTAGTTTAAAAAGTTACGCACGTGTGTATGGCTGGCTAAGTTTATTACCCAGTTAAGAAATAATTGAATTTTACGTTAATCAGTCAAGTATATACTTACGTATTTGGCAGCGATCACCACCATAACCACTTGGACAACTGCAAACGGGCTCTCCACCTAAGACTTGGCACGAACCATCATTTTCACAGTAATTGCTAGTGCAAGTGTCATCTACCGCTGAAGTATTAGCATGTACGAAATTGTTATTCATATGAAGACTAAATTAAATGATATTAAACTGTCTGCTTTACTGATGTTGTAAATGAGACACCAACTGTTTTCTCACGCATTACGTGAATCTAAGTCACGTTGGCGCGATCTATCTTTTGTCTTCTTGGACATTGTTCCCTCCATTATTAATGGAGATGAATTGACGAATTAATGAATATAGTTAACGTGTATAATATCGGTACACAGGCTTGAACTACCCTTACAACTTGTTTGCGTGTGAAACACGTTTTGAAAGCCATTTCTCTTTAGTTTATTACTAAAAGTATTTTTATAACAGGCATACAAACAAAGACTACCGGCACTGTGCTGAAAAGCGTTTTCTTTTTAGTTCTTATATTTGAACATTTGGGTGTTTACTAAACGTCACAATTTGAGTATGCAATGAAAATAATTTCAGAAAAGTAGAGCGACAGGAGGAATGAATATCTTTTTCGTTATTATAACTTTACAATATAAAAAGACATAGTTATACAGAGTGTCCACAAAAATAGTGCAAGGGAAAAGCGCCCTCGCTGGAGATGAAAAATAAAATAGTGGCGTAGTATTTACATCATTTCGCAAATGAAGTCTTGGGCTTTTGATACCGTTTAAGCATCCCATTTGGTTGTGCCATCCAAGATATGGCTAATAGGGTGCGATGCCAATTGTGCCACTTTTCAAAGAGGGAACCAAAGTAAAAGCATCATTTGATAGGTTGATGGGGCTTATTAATTTAGAAGCACTCGACCATCACACAATAATGCAAAGAAACCTGTTAAGCAATTGAAGATCATCATGATAATGATACTAAATCAGAAACCCGGAACAGAAGTTCCTTTTAAAACTCATAAAATGTGTACAGTTTTATACAAGATGTGCAATAATAGTTTGATGACTTTTGCAGTGATTTAAGCTTTTACTTCAGTACCTGCAACTGCACATCAAAAGAATTCCACTATCATTTGCAATTTCAATTTGATTAGAGAACTATGGTTATTTTTATTTTCAATTTGCTTGAAAAATAATATTTTCCAGAACTCTTAAAAATAGTGTATTATTTATGCAAGATGTGCAATAATTATTGTTTGATAATGTCTATACGTTTCCAGTTGAGTGTGCTTTATTTTTATGTTCTTCATCTTGCAGTTACTGTCCATTTTCCCTATTCACTGTGCACACAGTGCATTCAATATGCCTATGACCTGTCATGCGTACTCTGTGCTTAACGCATAGAACATGAGAAAACTCACGTCGTTGCGAGAAAAGTGCTCAAGGGATTTTCTTGGTAGAAGCTCTAATTGTAGAATATATTATCATCAATAACATTATGTGAATTTTATTTTGATAGAACATTCAGAAAAATCCGAAAATGGTTAGTTTATAAAAAGTGGTATTTTGGTAGGGTATAATGCTAACTCTATGGCAAAAATCACCAGTGATTGCTGGGCAGATTCAAGAGGGCGCCATAGACAAACGGTTAGACCTATACTCTTCGTAGAAGCTGACAAGCAAGATAATCTTATTTTCTATAAGGTGGTGTAATTTGGTTAACATAAGTTGCTTAAAAAAGATCCGAAACGACCATTTCTAACAAGGCTTCTAACATGTGTAAAAACAGGCCTACTCGCCAATGTTCATGCAACACAGTGTGTGGGTAATCGCTCATCCATAGCATGTCATTGATCAGTGATTGGATGGTGCCCTGTGAAGTGGGAATCATTTACATAAGGTCAAAATTATGAATGGATTCATGTCACAATGATTTGGTTGGGTGGGCAAAAGGTCGAAGCCCGTTTACAGTGGACACTAACTGCACACTGTTATTTATGAAGTCATTTTAGAACGTTTATTGAGAAAAAGAAACGTTGATATGAATAAGGAAAAAGACCAAGTATTATATTGTGTGATGGATGAATTCTTTCGGATCATTAGCGTGTCCTATCAACATGTATGATTCGATTGTGTTATCCCATTCTGTAAAAAGTGGTACAATTACAATTAGTATTTCACCCACTCGTAGAATAGTAAACATTATTGGATTGAATCAGGACAAAACGGATTTTTGGCTTTTTTTTTTTTGTAAACGTATTCAAAAGTTAAGACTTCATTTTATGAAATGAAATAATACACCACTATTTATTTTGTTGTACCTCCAAACGAGGGTGCTTTGTTCTTGGCACCATTTTATGGTTGTGGATACACTGTAATTCGAAAAACTACATACCTTTGACAAAAACATCAAAAATGCAAGAGGCAGTGATTCCTTGGGTATTTTCATAAGCGTAAACCACTGTTGTCGTTCCAAAAGGAAAAAATACGTCGCCTGGTCTATGGGTTTGATAAGTCAGTGTCAGTGTATCTGCATTTTCAGAAACTCGCGGTTCGTCCCATGTTACTATAGTTTCCATGGCACCTACAGCTGATACCGCCAGATATGTGGGACATCCGATAATGACTGCTTCATTCGATTTTTTTGCAATGAGTTATAGAACAGTTTTAGTAATAAAATATAATGAAATAAAACAATAATTGTGGTTAGGATAATGATATAACTGGTATAGAAGAATGTAAATTTTACCCACCTGAACTATTGTTTTGTTGTCACAAGCACACACGCTTCTCACTGGGAGACTTCTAAATAGAACCAGGTAACTTCAATAATAACTACTTGACGAAAATCACCCGAAGCATGCTGATTTCGGAAAGGGATTTACAAATAATAAATAATGTAATAAACTATAAAAGACAGAAAAAACATATGTATTATGTTTCTTAACACTTCCTGACTCAACTCCCAACTCTTGATGATGTAACAACTTAGATTCCACATAGTCTGTGTTAGGCCTTGTAACTGTAATCCATAGAAAGTTACACTAACGGGTGCTTTTTAGCTAAAGGGGCCAACTTGGTTCTGCGAACCTCTCTCGAGTTTCGACCCCCCGACTTAATAAAACCGAGCCTGTGTTACAGACCTTGTAACTGTATTCCATAGAAGTTGAATTACTGGGTATTTTCAGCTAAAGGGCCCAACTTGGTTCTGCGAAGTTCCACATGGAAAAAGGAAGCACATGATAGTGACTAACCACACCTGTTTCAACCCATAGGAAAACACAGACGATGGCGGCCAAGCCTCTTTGAATATAGCCACTCACCAAACGAATTAAAACAGCCATACAGACACAAACCCCAAACCTATTTTGGCGCTTTTACGTGGGTCGGTCACGGGTCTTCCCATGGCCCATATACGACCTCCTCCCAGTAGCACGTTTAGTTATTTAGTCACATCCGTTCTAGTGTTTAGCCAATCAGAGGCCTTACGTGGTTACCATGGTGACCAGAGCAAAAATTCACATGGATTTTAAAACTTTGTGACATTGGCTACAATATGATGTATAACATGTATATACCACTATTTAGGAAAATTAAGAAAAATCGTTTCAAAGTTAACTGCTTCAGACCCCTTACTCCCCCCTTAACTTCACAAAAACATGCGATGACCTATCACAAATCAGGTATTGGAAAGTGGAAAGGAAATCTGAGCAAGATGTGGTTCGACACGAGCCTGCTCCTGTCAATATGTCAGGTATACGTTGTGTTGCAATGATCACAGTATTCTCACGTACGTTATGGTAGATTCAACCCATCGTGTCACCAGAGGAAAAGTTTTGGACAGCGTCGATTAGTTGGGAGAGGAGGCATAAAAGAAGATATGTGGCCCGATTCACCTGTTTCATGAACGAACTAAGCTAAAATAATCTGGCCTTTCATGTTGACTTCATTTTCACATATAGCTCAAAGACGTTTGTGTCCAGTAACAAAAGCTACAAAACTTTTAAAGTA
The DNA here is from genome assembly GCA_023653785.1 of Ophioderma brevispina. NCBI lineage: Eukaryota > Metazoa > Echinodermata > Ophiuroidea > Amphilepidida > Ophiodermatidae > Ophioderma > Ophioderma brevispina. The sequence goes on along the minus strand of JAMKCH010045932.1, from coordinate 127,262 downwards.
ACAAAAGTCAGTAACAAAGTCAGTAACATTCACCTGACCTGCTACATTGAATACCACTGACGCAAATGCGATTAGCCAGAATGTTTTGAGATTTAATGCAGCTATAAATGCGGTTACGTTGACGTGAATGATTTCATTCAATTAGCATTAAATTGATTTTTCCTCTGGTATCTGATTCCATGTTCCAATAGATTTAGCGTGGAATTTTAATTTCCAACCACTGCACATGCCCCTCATGCAATGCCCATACCTTCGGAAAAGTACTAGAGGTGACACGATGGGTTGAATCTACTATAGCAGATGTTAAGTGCTCGGATCTCGTGAGGTCGATACGCGTGGTAGGACCAAAAATACATGAGAATGAGACTAAATTTGAATAATAGCTTTCTTGGAATTTGTGAAATGGTGCGAAAATTTTATTTTCAAATGCTTTTTCTCAAAATTGTTTCTATGAACAAAATATTTGGTTAAAATTATATTCTCTCTCGCTCTCGGCTCTCGCCGTAGGGTTAGAAATAAAAGAAGTTCGTCGAGCGGTTTTGGAGATATCGACCAGGCAAATTGGGGCAAAATAACGCCGATTTAGGGATTTTCCCATAGAGGTCCAGTGGAGCTTGGAACCTCTAAAATCCTAAACCTAGTATCGAATGTCCTTCCACTCTGGAATAAACCAATGACAACGTTTAAATTTGGGATTTCTCGGCCGCTAAACCTACCTGTTACCCAAACAATAAAGGTGCAGTAAACCGTGTTATTAGAAGGATCTGAAAACTCGTATGTCACAGTGGTATCTCCGATTCCGAAATAATCTCCAGGGGCATGTGTTTGCGAAAGTAGAAAGGCTACCTCGGAATTATCCCTTGCATACGGTTCATTCCAAGTAACGGTTGTTCCATCGTAGCCACGAAAAACCGACTGTGATTTGGAAGATGGGCAGCTGTAAATCTGAGGTGTTGAAGTATCCTCTGCGACGAAACAAATAGCAAGACAAGGTAAACTATGCTTACATAAATGTAATCGTCTGATTGGATAACTAAAGGTCGAGTTGAGAAGTTTAAACAACGAGTAGGAACTTGAATCACTTCTTTCAGGAATCTAGAAAATTCGTTGTTCAGGGATAATGACGTCATTGTTACCTGAACAGAGGTATGTTGTATACTAACATGGTATCAATAGAAAAATGAGGCTATACACATTGATACCAAATGTACCTTCATTGGGTCTTATATGGCTTGTTAAGTCAAATTGAGAAGTTGAAACAAGAAGACGGAACTTAACATTTATTGCAAGAAAATAACCCCGGCAGATTTTAAAATCAATAATTTTATAATCAATATTACATGATTTTAAGATTTATTGAACAAAGCTTTAAGAGGTGATTTTGTAATGACACTGGGGCCGAGACTGCCGTATAAAATGCATATCCATAAATTACCGTTTGGAAAATCCCAAATGCCCAAATTGAGCAGGTTGTGTCCTGCCCCCTGAAGTCATAATAAGGATGGTTCCCGATGTTTACGGCCCCTTTGTGTATCAACAGTTATTGAATATTGCTTGGAACCCAAATCGGTTATTTGGGGTGAATGTATCAAAGAACGCATTTGTAAATGAAAAGTAGACACTTTGGATGGTTCCCGGTAGGTTTCTGGATGGTTTTCCGTGTTTTCGACTCCTTTGTGTTTCAATGGTTGATGATCATTGCCTGGACCCCAAATCTTCTATTTTGGTTCACAATGGTCTAAATAATGATTTCCAAACAATCTTTGGATTGTTATAAATCTAAATAATTGAAAAAAGTCGAAACAATCCAAACAGACACGTTCAAATCATAAGAGTGTTAATTGGCGAGTGGCGTAAAAATAAATATCCTTAAAGGATTAATCATTCATTGAGCGAGCCCATTTGTGCTCTGCACCAATTTGTGTTTTGTTGTACATGTAGCTATAAAGAGATTGTTTTTGACTAGTGAACAGAATTTACCTCTAATCGCAACAATGAAGGAGCAAATCGCACTGTTTCCGTTTGAATCTTCAAAAATATATGAAACTGGGGTCGATCCTACTGTGAAAAAGTCGCCGGGCGTATGACTTTTTGAAGCCAAAGTGACAGTTCCCGAGTTATCATTTGCAGATGGTTCTTGCCAAGAAGCAACACTTCCAGAATCCCCTCTGTTTACTAAGACAGAAACCGTAGCTGGACATGATCTGATGGTAGGATTTTCTGTATCATCTGTAAACATAGTGAAGTCGTATAATGTTTAATAAAGATGTACTAGTGTATTCGTGTACAATTCGTGTACAATTCGCTATTTTATATTTGATTTGCCTTGTAATTCTGTTTAATAAATAACATTTTTTTTTCTTAATATGTGGGTACCTTTTACAACGACAGTAAAGCTGCAAAGAGCTCGGTTGCCAAATAGATCTTGAAACTCGTAAATGACCAGGTTTACACCGAGAGGAAAACTTTCTCCAGAAAAATGTGTTTGACTGGTTAAGATTACATCGCCAGATTCATCCTCGGCTGTGGGCGCAGTCCAGGTTACAAAGTCATCAGCGAGTTTGTATTGTGTAGCTGGACACCTGGTTATTTTCGGTGGTGTTCGGTCAGCTGTTTAGCAGAATAAATAAAAATAACAACAAACACGAATCAAATGTGTAAAACGCATATAACGCTTTCACGTAGACACTTATTTTAAAAAGGTTTCTATTGTCATTTTGTTTGGCACTTGTTATTCGCAAATACCATTACTTTTGCAAATTATAACATGTTAACTTACCAGGATACTTTAAGGGTGAAAGTATTTGTAATCCGTTTGACAAAGAAATGAACAGAAAATCATGTGCATGTTACGAACTTATTTTAAATTAACACAAATTGTATCTAAACTTCAACTAATCGGCGTGCATTAAAGGTGCAACGAGAGATTTCACATGTCAGGTGTCCCTAAAAAAATTGAAAGTTCTGATTTTTGCCCTGATATAAAGCTTTCCATCAAACATATTCCCATCTGAAAGGATTAAGCTGAGAAATGTTTCTTTGGTACAAAAAATGTGCAATTTCTAATTTTGTATAGGAGCAAATATAAAATTCAGCCTATGTTTTACATTGAAATATAAGAAAATCAGAATCACATTTTTCTCTCTTTTAAGACATTTCTGTAACATAATACAAGGTAAGAAATCTATTGAGTATCTAATCTATTTGAAATTACCATTATGACACAATATTTGGGTGCCTCAAATCTCTCGTTGCACCTTTTGCACTACACGGTCTCGAACCCAGTCCTTCTCTCTAACTCGGCGAACCGCGGGAGTGCGCTTACGTGGATATCACTGAAAAGAGCATTAAGTGTAGAAAGAATTTAATACATAGAGTTAAAAGCGGCCTCAATATATGCAGATTGAAGGAGTGGACCTAAATGCTCGATTCTGTTAGAATCCAAGATAAATTGTCGAAATAATACGAAACTGTACTGTCAATAGTAACAACGCTACTTCATCAGGATGTATTTGAATAAAACTTGATGCGGAAATTCATTACTGCGATCAAAACAGAGACGCGTTTAATGCTTACTTTGATATTTATGGATTAGAATATCCTCCACCTCTCTTTTGTCTTGTAAAAACAGTGTGGGTGCCAACTGGTACTGTGCCTACTCCTTCTCTCTTTCCTTTAACTCCTTTATTGAGTTAAGTAGGTCCATAGGTATTTAGGTCAACCCAACCATTGTGGCCCTTAATCATATGTTAAGATAAGAGGCTGGTGGCCTACCCACCTTTGTAAGTTCAGTAATGCAACATTTCACCCGACTGGAAAGTCATTGGCCGTGTGCCCAGTAAGTAAGCAAAATCAGATCAACACTCTTAACGAGTAAACTCCAAAATGAAAGTCGACCCCCCGTTAAGGCCCCGAGCCCCGGTGGCTGCTCGTTGCAACAGAGTGGCAGGGGTGCTAAGAATCTGCCGGATGATTGTTTGCCACCCCCACAGGTACCCGAAGAATCATCCCAGAAGAACCTTCTAAGAAGAATGAATGACAGCGGAGGAAACTACAAAAAATCAGCGTAAGTAGCCAAAAGTCGACAAAACACCAACACACGACAAATGTAAGTAAGCCGAATCTGACAAAGCTACTATAGAGGCAAGCCCCAAGAAAATGGAGCTCCATCAGCATAAATATTGGTAATTGGAACGTGAGAACACTGCGAAGGACGTTCATTGGGAAATTCTCCTGGAGGAAGCCAGAAGGTTTAATATAGACATCCTGGGTGTATGTGAAACACACCTGAAATGGAAAAGAGACCCTCATAAATAGAGAGAATTTTACTATCCACTGTCTAGCTGAAGTGACGGCATCTGCAGAGATGGAGTAGTAGGGATCATGATTATCCCAAAAGCTTCTCCCTGTTTTTGTCAAGGCTATGAAGCAGTCTCACCAAGAATTATCACAGGCAAATTTAATATGAAGGAAGGCATAGCAAACATCAGCCCGTCATGCCCCCACATCTAACACAGTGAGACAGAGAGCGACAAGTTCTATGACACCCTGCAGCTCCACATACAGAGAACCCCTAAGAAAGAAAGCGTCATCCTGATGGGGGGATTTCAATGCCAAACTAGGGACAGATTACCAGGCCTGGACACCCACATTGGGTAGATATGGACTTGGAAAAATCAACGACAAAGGAAAAAGCTCCTGGAATTCTGTGCACTCCACACACTGGTCTGCAACCTTACAGGAGTGCGAAAGGGCAACATGGACATCTCCATGTGTGCAATAAGAAAATGATGACTTCATCATTACCCAACTGGAAAACTTGAACCCTTCAGAACTGCAGATCTTACTGCTCATCCGATGTCGGTTCAGACCACAATCTGGTGCTGGCTAAGTGAAATTTATATTTAGCAAAACCAAACGTATAACAACGGTACCCAAGAAGTATGACGTCAGTCGATTCAGCGACCCCACAATTGCAGCAGAATTCTGTGCAAGACAGATGGTGCCTTTGGACCACTCCTCCAATTAGAAGACACTGATGTTGAAGGGCTATGGACCAACTTCAAGGAAACAACCGATAAATAACAGAAGAAACAGTGGGTGTGAAAAGGGCCCAGCAAAATAAGGGGCTCCCTGAAGAAGTAAGAAAGGCATGTCACCAAAGAAGGACAGCAAGGATCCAAATGATGAACAACGCCAACTGCACATATAGTCTACCACCAAATTAACAAGGCGGGGGTCAAATATAAAGTAAGAGCTGGAAGAAGAAGCTGCTCGAAAAGGAAGTTAAAGAGATGGAAGATGCACATGCTAGGAACAACAGCCATGAACTCTTCAAGTGCGTCCGTAGACTAGCGAGTGAAAGAGATCAACTGCCAGCAGCTTCAATACAAACATTTCGCCCTCTAAACTGCTCCGAGTAAAATAATGAAGTTGCTGGTAAGAACACTTCAGCACACATCTCACACGATTTTCCCATATATGAAGAAATACTTCACTCCATCCCAGAACCTGGCAATTCTAACTCAACATGGGGCATGCCTTTCTCAACAGAGGAAGTGGAAGAGGCCATTAAGAAAATCTCTGCTGAAACTCTGAAAGCAGGTGGCCCAGCTATGAGACAGCTACTGTTGAAAATAATCAACATTGCCTGGGTAGAAGGGAGAAATTCCAGAAGACTGGAACAAGGGCCTGATAATTCTAGTATACAAGAAAGGTGAGGAAACTAGATCCCGCCAACTATAGAGCAATTACTTTACTGTCCATCCAGGGAAAGTATTCTGTAGAATGATCCTGAACCGTATCCAGGACACCATAGATGAATACCTTGGAGAGGAGCAATGTGGATTTAGAAGCTCAAGAGGTACTACTGATGCTGCATTTATTTTCGCCAAGTGCTAGAGAGGCAAAGAAAGACGCATTCCTATACACTGGAACTTTGTAGATTTTAAAGCAGCATTTGATACCATTAGAGAGGCACTCTGGAATGCTTAAGATCAATTGGAGTAGACAGCAAGCTTGTACACCTAATTGAAAAGATGTATGAGCAAACCATATACTCAGTAGGGTGAATGGAAGACTCACTGACTGGTTCGAAGTCGTAGTTCGTGTGAGACAGGGGATGCCTTCTATCTCCATGCCTCTTCAATCTCCTCTTAGAATTTGTAATGAGAGGAGTTCCAAACCTAGGCTTCCGGTCCAAATGGGAGGATGAAAACCAACAACATTCGTTATGCCGATGACACAACCCTGCTGGAAATGGTCTTTGAAAGTTACAGCTATCCACAGAAGAACTGGAAAAAAATGTGAATGAAGATCAACCCTCTAAATGCAAGATCATGGCCGATGACCCAAGAGACATCACCCTTAACCAGACCCCATTGACAAAGTAAATGATTTTGTCTTTCTCGGAAGTAATGTGTCTTCGGTTAAGGAGGACATCAAGAGGCGAACAAGACTGGCAGCATGGGCATTCGGTAGAATCAGGAATACCATCTGGAGCAATCATGACATCACAAGATCGCTCAATGCAGAATATACCAGTCTCGTATACTCCCCATTGCCACCTATGGAGCAGAGTCCATGGTATTGCGAAAGGCAGACTGCCAAAAGCTAGAAAGCATTGAGATGAGATGTCTCCGGTCCATCCTAGGAGTGAACCTCTGGACAAAATGGGGTAAAATTATGAAATTAAGACAAGCGTCCTGAACATCACATGCACCTTCACGGATGCAGTCACCAGGAGACGGCTGAAGTGGTTTGGACATGTCATCATGATGCCGGAACACATATTTACCATACCAAGCTTATACGCAAGACTTCAACAGGCGTAGGAAGCCAGGTCGCCCACCATCAAGATGGAATGACCAGATCCCCAGGACACAGGCTTGGACCTCCAAAAATGCCGAATCTATTGCAAAGGGCAGACCAGACTGGAGGAGAATTACTCATGAGAGAGCAAAGGGCCACCCCCGTCCTATGCAGTTAAGTCAAAGTCAAGTAAGTCAAGAATATATTGCAAAACTACTTGAAAATACCTTCATTGTTTCAATCTGAACTTTGAAAGACGACCCGAACGTAGATATAAGCGATCCTTCAAAAAATAAGGAGGAACATTTCCAGGATTTGTTTCTTTTGAAAAGACATTATAATATTAAGATGCACAAATTACAAAACACACACGATATTTCTGGGAAATTGTACATCAGATCAGGAGTAAATGTTTTACTGCGTATGTTTTCCAAATTATTTGGAAGTTAATTTTATCTGTCATGTCATATGCAATTCACCGGCAAGTATGAAACAAATTAATTGGTTTTACGGATTGCAAATAAATACTCGGAAACTATCCGTGACAGACTTCTTCAACGAAGATCGGTATTGATAGATTTTGCTCTGCGTGTCTTCCTCATATTTTTTCTTTACGAATACATGAATCCTACATTTAACACCTAATCTAAAAATATTGTAATTACAGGGCATAGCAAATCTTAGCATAAAGACGGCTCTAGTTAGTTTGTTGTGTCGTTTTAGGTTTTATAGAGGATCTTCTCGTTATAAAAATGGTCTTTGTGTCTATTTATCGTTTAGAAATCAGACTCACCATGTGTTGATATCTATTTACCTTTTATTGTTACAACAAATGCGCAGTAGGCTCTATTTTGTGACGAGTCCTCAAAAGTGTATTCCACTGTTGTTATTCCCACAGGAAACCCATCTCCAGGCGCATGCGTCTGAGAATACAAGCTAACACTGCCGGAATTATCCGAAGCAGAGGGTTCGGTCCATGATACAGATGTAGTATTTCCCTTCTGTATTTCAATGAAGCCGCTTTGAGGACAACGCTCTACCTCTGGGTTTTCATGATCAACTTTGTAGATTTAAGAATTTTGTTAAAAAATAACAAATATAAAAATATACTAAAAACTACCACAACGAAAACAGTCAATGGTATTTCTTTTCATAATATCGTAAATATAACTAATTTAAACAACATCTGACAAAATCATAAGAACCATCATGATGAACACCCAAAACGGTTTGGGCAAATCAAACAAAAACTTAGAAACAAATTATGCTTTATAGGCGCCATCTAGCATAGCTTAGCATACCAGACCAGAGCGCCTTACGGTTAAAAGATCACTCCATACAACTGGTAAGACGAAAGGAAGTTGACGGCGGTGCCCTTATTTACAGAGAGTCGTTACCATGGTTACTGGGGTTAATACGTTCCTGGTGGGCAAAGCTTGCAAAGGCACCTCTCGTCAGGGGCGTTCCCAGACCATTTTCAATTGGAGGGGGCGTGTTGCCTGCAAAACGATACACATCTTCTACAAGCACTATCACAATACCATTAACGAATTTCAGCATCTTAGCAATTGAAAGGTAATATCTTCAGACAAACTCGGTAACAATTTACAGGTATTTCATTCAAAAATTCAACCTTTAATGGAAGGTCGTGCATGTATTATAATCCACATGACTTATCTCACTCACGTCATCTTGCAAAGTTTTGCAGACTTGGAATTAAAAATGCCCCTTGAATGATAAGGTGCCCCTTTGCCAGGGTACCTTCCGATATGTGATGTTTAAAGGCATTATCAGTGATTTGCTAAATCAGAAAATAAAAAAAAATCAAAAATCAGATTTTTGCATGTCTGTAACAAGAATTGGTATCCTAACACACCCTGCACGTGCTAAAACTGAAATCTACCTAATAACGACAAAATCAAATATATAGTCTTTAATTTTTTATACGGACACTTTCTACAACACGTAACTGATGGCAATTCATATCTAGCAACACTGCTGTCTTCTTCCTTTTCTGACGATGTTTCATTTGCAAAAAATAACTTATGAGAATTCTAGAGACATCGTTATTTTAAACTATTTCTGCAAGTTTAAATGCACGCTCAGTCACGAAAAGTAAATGGAAGTGTTAGCTAAATTTAATACCTATTACGGACACATGGACATGGAATAATGTGTCAATTACGGAAGGCTTGCAACTACACATTATGTACACTTACGAGGGCTACAAAACCGGGTGCATGCTTATGCAGATACGGTAATGCAGTGAGAATGCCGATGCCCTGTGTTCAAGAATGTTATCGCATAAGTTCAAAGTCCACTCGATCGATCCACTCCGCCCCTTTTATGCAAATATTACGGCGTGCGAGTTGCCCACCTCTGAAAAATTCTGGCAGCAACTTTAGGTACTATTAGTCCGATACTAATACCGACAGAATTTAGATATGATCAGTACGCGTCCACACGGCCACTTAGAGTTAGAACCGGTAATAAGTGACTTATTACCGGTGGACACGACTACAATCTAACTAGCATTGCTTGGTTGAATCTCGGTCAATAATCAAAAGTGATTGACCTTTTTTTCTCGGCATATGTGTTCAAAGGTTACGATAATTTTATATACAAAATAAGGAGAAGCTTGTTTCACTCTTATTTTCATTACATGCTGAAATGAAGGTAGGCACAAAGATACACGTGCCGGATATTTTACTACACAAACTTCTTTTTCAAACATCAAATAACTTGACATGTACGCAGAAATGCAAACTTTTGTAATTGGTACTCGTATATGATATTCATATTAGTAATCAAATCATTAGCGAAGAATGAAATCAATTATGCTGCATAAAAAGGATAACAATAACGAGATCATTTATGTTTACTGATATTCTTTAATGATATCTTGTATATCTAATTCATCTTACCTACAATTGTCACCAAGAACAAACATGTAACATGGTTATTTGATAAATCCTCAAACATGTACGACACAGTCGTAACACCTATAGTAAAAATGTCTCCAGGGCTATGTGTTTGTGATACTAATCTCACTACATCTGAATTATCGGTTGCAGTTGGCTCAGTCCATGACACAGTTTTCCCAGAAGTCGACCTTCCTACAATCTGGTCAATATCAGACGGACATGACTTCAAGACCGGATTGATTGTATCCTCTGCCACAAATCAAAGAGAAAAATATTAAAAAGGGAGTAATACGGCAACCATTTTTCTTCTGCTTCTAACCGACGATGCCACTTTCTCGTCGAATTTGTGTCAAAGGACATGCATGAAATTGATTCTGTTCCCCGAGTTCTGTTCCTATCTTGCTGATTGGTTACCTTTGATATGCATGATATAGCGGATCAGCTGTTAGACCCCGTCATATTATTACATTCTAATTAGGCAACTAATTTTCTTAGGCGGTGCAACCAGTAACTTTTGGCTACTGCTCAATTAGGCTAACAATTTGACATTCTTTAGAAATAATTATGAATCTGATTTTTTACCCCATATTGACCATGAACCTATTTTGTCTTATAACTATGTTAAGTTGCAAGACGTGTATGGTAGTGCGTAAGCCACCATATGCAAGGTACACGGCCAGCGTGAGGAAATATTTGAAATCACTATAGACCATTTGCTCGATCCCCATAATGCATATTGTATTGTGCCTCATTTCCATCGGGAACTTGTACCAGCTTCAAGTTAGCTAAAACATACGGATAAGAGCGTATCATCAATACTACAAAACTTAACCTATCTGTGACGTTGCACAGTTGAACTGTATTCGTCCAGCAGGTTACAATTAGGGCACGGTTACGATCGAAAATGCCACCTTTTGTCGTAAATTTCAACATCAGTGCCTCCCTTTTTTGTTCCTATGATATTCTTCTAATTTTTTGTAAGATTAACTTCACGAGAAAAGGTACTTTGTATTGTAGTTTCAGGCACTTTTCGGCGACGCAAACGAACAACAGAATATTTTGTAAACATGAACTCCGGGACAAGTTACCGGATGGAAATGGACACAATACGAGATGCATTATGGGTATCGTGCAAATCGTCTATTCCAAATTTATATAGATAAATACTATCAGTGTCGTCTGCCGCCGCTGCGTGTGAATGGGGCCAAAGGTCACATGAGGTCACCATCATATGGGTCACTACCCAAGTTCCATTGTATCCAAGTATTATGAAAATGTACACACATTTGTGGAAACAGCGGGCAATTATATTTAGCGTTAACATTTTGCCACAGACACACAGACAGACAGACACACACACACACACACACACACACACACACACACACTAACAAAGAAATCACTATGTGCCCTCTTGCAGACGACACAAACAACGTTGATCGGTTCGGAAATTAGGGTCGAAACATTAATTTTGATGCGTGCGAAAAGCGCCCATTTCCTTTTTGCTTTGTGTATTAACCTTCAGATCTTCTACAATCATGATTTTATGGTGATATATGTTTGAGCCCAGTTGGTTCATTTTGGCGGCCATTTTGAAAAGCCCCCTCTATTGAGAATTCTCGACCATTTAGTGAGTTTGGGTTCAGCTTCCATTCTCAAAAGTAGTTCTCCGCAAAATACACGGACCTCCTTATTGACCCATATATAACATGTATAATGATTATTAACTTGTATTTTTGATATAAAGAATAGCAGCAACCAATTATTTTTTTTTTTTTTTTTTTTGGGGGGGGGGGGGGGGGGGGAGGAAACAGAGAGATGATAGAAGTAAACACACACACAGTATGTCTTTGGTTGCAGTAGACAAAACATTCTTACGTATTACATGCACAATAAAGCTGCATGTTGCGAAATTCCCTTGACTATCCTGATAAACGTATTCCACCATCGATATACCAGCAGGAAAAATATGGCCTGGAGAATGTGATCGGCTAGTAAAGCTGACACCGAATGAATTCTCCTCAGCCTGTGGTTCAGACCAAGAGACGGAAGTACTTGCTGTTTGACGTGTTACAAGCCGTTCAATGCCACCGGTTGGACAGCCCGAAATCACCAGATTTGTGGAAACTGCAAAGAACAATGGGACAAATTATGAACTGGAAAATTATGCATGATATTGAATTAAAATGGGTGTATGTGTATGGGTAACATTTTCATTATAACGTGAAATATATCACATTTCGTTATAACAATCACCCGTCTTCCATTTACATTTTTCATTTACCTTAAAAACATACAGTCTACCATGTCCAATCATTAATTCCATCCCTTTCTTTGTACATTATCTAACATTTTAAAACATTTTGTTCAGATGCCATGCAAGAAAGTAGTCCACGCAAGATTTTTGATCCTTACGGCAGCCAGGTTAGTCATAATAATAATAATTATAGTTATATAGCTCTTATAGTTATATAAATTTATATTCATATCCTTTGTTATTCTAGTGGATTATCCTTCATTTGAATAAATTAATATTCATATTGTTTGTTATACAAAACGGAATAAAACGCAATACAAAGGGAGGCGTTAGGGGGGAGGTATTATTTCGCCCTAACGCCGTAATGAGTGAATAACAAAAGCCAATTTTCCCCAAGGCACAGGATAGCAATATAATAATAATAATAATGACCAAATAATCAGTTTTTTATAGCGATTTATTACCATAGTGTATAACCGTTAACCATTTCATGATTATTTGTTGTTTATAGCTGCTATAATGACTACGATTTGATAAACGACGTATTACGTACAGTATTTGATATTTTAGGGCGTGAACACATTGGTGCCACGAGGAATTGGTAGTTGGTAGCATCGGGCTATTGGTGACACCGTTGAAGAATTATTAACACCCTGATATTTGAAATCAAAATTTTGCTTAAAGTTGAGAGGTTCGCTGCGTTTTTTGTTCTTTGTTCCGGGGTCATCTAATACCAAGTATCATGGACTGAGTGTCCTACCACCCCCCGTTTTTTTTTTTTTAATGTTTTTGTGTTGTTTTGGGTTTTTTTCCGAAAAAGTGGTCTTGTTTTAGAAATTCTCCTTTATATATACACACAAATGGCCTGTCTACAAGGTTTCCGGTTGTTTCCGTACATGTTGCTATGGTAGCTAGGATACTCTCTCATGGGGGGGGGGGGGGACACTCAGTTTCTTTACACCGGTAAAGAAACATGGGTGTTCCATACTTTCAAATGTCGTCCAACGCGGTTTGCACCGACACCCCTTTCCCTTCAAAATCATTAGGTGCGGGGGACAAAATGATTGTTGTTGATTGTGTGTGGTACTGACACAGTTCCCACAACAAAGCTGCACACAGCCACGTTGTCGAAGGCATCCTGATATCTATACTCCACGTTCGTAGTGCCGGCACTGAAGAGGTCTCCAGGTGCATGGGACCGTAATAATAGGAGGTAGACCAACATCGGACGGGTCATCGTCAGTTGCATATGGCTCAGTCCAATAAACAGGTGTGCGTGTCTCACCCTCGGACAAGGTTGCAGAAGCACTGCTAGGACAGCTAGATATTTCAGGAATGACTGTATCAACTGCATATAGAGATTGAAAGAAATAACGTATTCAATCAATGGAATTTTATATACTTTTAGTGTTTTATATTGGGTGCATTCTTGGCATCAAGATTTTCTTGAACAAAACTAAATGAGGATTTCAATATTGTTAGTGCTGATTTTACATGTGATGTCTTGGGTGTTTTTGGATGAGAATTGATTTTAAAGGGTAACGATTTATTCAATAAGGCATTGGTGGTATTGTAAGTTGAAATTTCAAGTATTGTAAGTAAAGGTTATGGCTATTTTGACACATTTATACAAAATAGTTGTCATCTTAATAGATGGAGCATTGTAAATTAAACAATGTAGGCAACAATGAGGTGGACAGAGTGGTGCTAAGCATCAAAATTGACATTCTGAACAAGCTCGTCCCCGATAAGGGCAATTACAACAAAGATCTAATCACACGACCCAAACATCAGTAGGGCTCATAGGCTTAAAACTATGCATTACAAAGTAGGCTTAAAAATTTATGTAAACCGGTGTGAAAGCAGATATAGTCCGGTGGGAGCCATAGTCCGGGGCTCCATAGACCGATACCGGAGATAAACGTGAAACTAATGTTGCGTATAGAGTCAACTGAATCGATTGCCCTATTGTGCACCATTGTTCCCGGACTATGAGTACGCCGGACAATGGTTACTTCTACACCGGTTTAACAATTATTGCATCACTGCTGTTAGCAGTGTCAATGTGCAAATTGAAAGCTATTGAAGTCGTCTTGAACGGAAACGTTCTCAGGTTTAACGCGCTTAAGTCATCAACGCATTATCAGTTTCCTTCATACCATCATCCTTTGAACCATTAGTGGGTGAAGGAGAAAGACGATAAATGAATAAAAGAAATTATGCTTAGTGAGTCACCGAAGATCCCGCACTCGCAGTCGCCAGATTTTTCGCAATCATGAACTTTCCCGCCCTGCATTTAAAATGACCGTAAAACGTCGTTTTTAACGGCAGCTGCTCGTTAAGCAACGTTTCCTATGGTCCATTTTAACAGTGTCAGGTGATGGACACCTTTCATCCTATTGTCTTTGCGAAACTTAATTCTTCAAATAACGAACGTCGTCCTCTATCGACGGGCTACCTGATGAAAGCTCAAACTCCATTTTGCGAATTGTTATTTTTCATCGAGGTTTGCACGCTTTTGCCATTTGTGTTAGAACGGACATGTTTTAGTTTTTATTAATTTAAAGTAAGAGAATTTAAATAACTCTGTACTGATTAACCAACTAGCACGTTGACATGAAGTGCACATGCTGTATTTTTCTGCGGGATCTGCAAAAGTGTACGTTACAGTAGTCTGTCCAATCATAAGAAATCCTAACGAAATGTGTCTTTTCCTTTAAGGCGGACGTAATTGGAGTTGTCAATTGCATACGGTTCGGTCCAAGAAACAATAGTACGGTAATAATGGGCCACTACTCTTGTTATCGGTTACTAACACATTCTTTAATTTCAGGATTAATGCTGTCCTCTGAAAATAAAAAAAATACACTGCTATAATTTAGAAACTATAGCCCATAAGCTGCCATCATCATATCTTCCACGAACTTCCAAACATGCCAATCGACCAAAAGTCCAATTTCGAGATATCGGCGATTGAAGTTAATACGAAAATTATTAACTTGCATATCTAAATTTTGAAACATTTTAGGAAATGATTTTATGTGTACATGTGGACATTGAAAGGCTGTTCTTCATTTTGAGCACGCTTTCAAATCAAGTAATCCTTTGTTTTCCTTGTCAACATAGCGATTGGTCTGTTTGCAAAAACAAAAAAACGTCCTCTATGTCTATGTCAAAGGAGACGAATGCGTATTCGCCTGTTTGGCGTACTCAAAAGAATCGATCGATCGCCTCAGACGTGGTATTGACATGTTGAACAGATTTGCCTGCGGAGGGCGCTAGAATGACTATGCTTTTGTATGATTTTCTACCCGTCATCATCTCTTACAGCAAATATGCCAATGAATTTAGAAAAGAGACTGAATGAGGTCTATTTTTTATATTTTTGTAATTAAGAATTTGTGTTAAACTATATTACACAGCTATAAAATATATTAATTTGAATGGAAACCTGTAAAGCGATTTTGACGGGGTTTTGTTTGCAGAATTGCTGCCAAAATTTTTTTAGTAAAATTACATATGCTTTTTCCTGTAAACTGTAGTACGTATATTATATTGAAAATTCATAATAATGTACGATAATGTTGATACTCAAAAAGCGAAAAAAGCTCCGTTGTATGTATTTTGCTGGATTTCACATTGCAGCATAGGCCTACATGCGTAAGTACACAGGACATCCAAAGTGTATGTCTAACATTAAACCCGGGTTTTGTGAATTATTGGACATAACTTCCATAACCTTAAGTGGACTAATGTGTGATTTTATCTGTTTATTGCTTGAAGTTGTATATTTTGATACTTGTTTGCAGAGTAAAAAGAATCAAATGTCCCTATTTTATTAGAAGAAAGCTTTATCTACATCAAGTCATTTTTATTTGTTTACTTTTACGAGTCTTTTGACGACTCATTTAATTCTCAAATAGACGAACTATAGGAATGAGAATATTGGCAATTAGAGTCAAATTGTTTCTAAAAATCTAAAAACAAACGACTTCGGAGTGTCCATTGGTACAATTTGAATGAATTGACTTCCATGAGATATTTATTTTTGCATCAACAGACCATTGCGTATAATATTTCACTTGGAGTCACAACACTCGTACAGTATATCGTTGAAAACTTTCTATGACTAAAAAACAGCCCTTTTTTTGTGAGATGCAGTTTTGCCGGCATTTCTACTGCGGTGCTCAATGGTTAACTAGTATTTCAAAGACTTCTGACTTTTAATTTCAATTCAAATTGCCAAAATGTCTGATATCAAGTGGATTTATTGAAAACAGAAATGATATTTTCTCATATTAAACATCTTTCGTAATTGGAATTGAAAGGAATTAATTTTCCCTCTATACTAAATAAAATGAATTGTATCGGTTGCATTCAAGTTATATTGGAGTAATTTTCAATGAGTAATCTTTACTGCATACCATTAATCAGTCTTTCAATTAGTACAGATGGCTCATAATGTGAATAATAAATTTCTACATGCACTGCAAAAACGAGGGTGTTAAATTTTAACACCGCGGTGTTCTAGAGGAATCACACCAAGAGTGTGTCAAAAATTCAACACATTTGGTGTAATTTTAACACCCCATTGTGTTATTTTAACACCAAATAGTGTTAAAATAACACCAAAGGTGTGGAATGTTGACAACCCTCCTCTTGGTGTGTTCTCCTAGAACATAGAATACCGGTGGTGTTAATTTTACACCCTATTTTTTGCAGTGTACTCAAAATCACATACTTTACTACTTTTATTGCTCTTATTTACTAAGTAATATTACTCAGGATTATTTTGGTGCACAACACCAGAACAGGCATCAACATGGGGAGATCCTATTGACCATCCCCTCATCAAAATAATTTGGGGGGAGATATTTCCCCCATCCCACCCCCCGATATTTTACCCTATGAAAAGTATCGAAAAAGACAATATTGTCCGTAATTTAAAAATCAAGCAAAAACTGTTTTGTCCAATTTTCCTGCCTATTACAACTAAATTTATCAGAGATGCGTCCCTATTTGAATTTGAATTATATCAACATTACTATGCACTCTTTATGGATTTCCATTTATAACGGTTATTTTACTCACAGGAAAAATACTGTAAATCATACAAGAAAAACACTGGCAGCAATTCGCCAAACAAAATCCCATAAAACTACATCTTTTTAGATCCCATCCCTCCGAATTCACTTTATAATTTTACCGTTTAATGTATTATGTTTTTACCAAAATTAAAGGTCCATTGTCCGATCTCTACTAGCCTCGAGCCTCGTCCTCCCAGGGACCCCCAGATTTTTACCGTAGTGGTCAAATTTTGTTATCAGAAGAAAGCTAACTATTTGTCCTCTTCCTTCCTTCTTTTCCTCATTTACCCTGTGAAATATTAGGGCTAAAAAGGATTTTTGGGTTTGGATGTTATGAGCGAAAATATGCCCCATTTTGGTCGACAATATTAGTTTTACCTAGTACTCATGGATTACAAGATAGTTTTTAGCTCTCATTTCAAAACGGGTTGAATATCGGAATCAAGCGCGCTACCAGTAAATAAAAACATTACAACCGAATAGGGGTATTTTGAGAGCTGAACTGCCATACTATCAAGATTAAAAATTTATAGACTATATATGGCAAGGTAAAATTTTGGTTGACATTTGTGGATCGGCCTACTACGTTAGTGTGGTTCGTCCAGTGCTTTTATTTTCAACACATTCACAATCTCTGTTTTATGCTCCGCCAAATATAACATTTTTTTCATGAGGTTTTTTGATTGAATCCTTTTTACAATATACTGTAATTTTCACAGATAATTATATGGCAGAATTGTTGTCAGTAAAATACTGCAAAAAATTATCTTTTTTAGTGTGGCAAAATCGTATCAGATACATCTCCATTGGTAACGAATATAACTTCGACCAGACTTCTATAGGCTAACCAGTGGTTAAGATCTAGAGAGGAGATGTATCTCGCAATATCCCATTATGATCGATAATCACTTTATAAGCTGTCGCACTGTGGTTTTCAGGTACAGCAAACATACGAATACAGATTGGTCTGTTTGGAAGACCTTTTCATTTGGCGTTTGGGTATGATTTCCGAAAGTGAAAATCTATTATATCTACGAACAAATTGGACTGTTATTTTTGTTTAATAATTGGTATATGAAAAGAGCTTGTGATTAGTCTCACCATATGCAAAAAACTCAATTCGCCAAAATGGTCGATTCGCCTGTTTGGAGGAAGACATCATCAGATTTTCCGTTCTTTGCACCCAATTAGTGATTAATTTTCCCATATATCCCTTAAGAGGATTTCCCCAAGATTAGTATGTTTTCCGTCTCCCGAAAAGCTGCACTTAGCGTGTCCTGCCCATTTCAAAATGGCTGTCCCATTGTTTTAAGTAAAACCGCCATTATAATTTCATTAAAAGATAGACATTTTATTCACGACTACACGAAACCAAGTTTATAACTGCCTGAAGGGGACTAAACATCTAGGCGTCCAAGTTGGCCGCCGCAGGAGGCATATTTTGCTAAATTGAACTTAAATGCAAATTGTGAAATGGGTGATATTTTAGGAGCTCCAAAAGAATGTATGGCATAATATTTTACATACAGGATTGTTTTTAAAGATGGCGGTTGATTGGTGATTCTATTCGGCCTAGGGTACCGTAAAATAAGAAAGGAAAAGCAGCCCTACCCATCTTTTCGACGTCGTTATTAAAACAACACTTTCTAAAAGTGACCCTAAATCATTTCCAAGATGTTAAAAATATTAAAGTGGAGGGGTATTGGGACTTGTCATAGAGTAGCGCCGTTACTATAGCTGTCTACTTGGTTCATATACCGTTAGTTTAAAACGACTATATTATAGTTCGTAGGAAGACGGAGACAACAGATCATATCAACCTGATACAAAAAAATATATAAATGGATGTGATGTAGGTAAGGGCTACTAAGTGACGTCATAGGTATTTCACAGTTAAAAATAATGCTTATGAAGAAGTGAAAAATTTGTCTATATGTAGAAGGAAAATTAAATATGGTTGACCTAAGTTTCTTTCGAGCACATCAAGTGCTATCTTTGTTTCTGACTTGTACCCAGGCGCGGATCCAGGGAGGGGGCGCGCGCCTCCCGGTAATTCTGCAAATTCTTGCAAAATCAGCCCATTTTGAGTTATTTTGGACCAGTTACAGCCTTTCAGCCCCCGTTAATTTTGACATTTTTCAAATCCTGGATCCGCCATTGGTACCACAGGCTCCTTCTCTCTCTCCACTGCTTAGATCAGCTTCCTTCCAAGCGTCAACTAGTGTTGAGTGGTCTGCTATTATCCAGAAGTACGAGAGAAAATTGCGGCGGCGGAACAATGTTATCAATAGTTTTCGTTATGGTTCTTATTATGTCGAAAAAGATGTGCAGGGGTGTTTTTCTTCTTGGTTTTTGTCCCCCGGAGCGGGTATTACCGCCGCCATCATGAGTTATAATCATGTCCGCAATACACAAATGTCATTGACTCTCTTTTTGGTGCTCTCAAAATATTACTCGCATTATTACCCCATCTATTTGGCAATTTTAGTACATTTAACAAAACATGCCTCATACCGGCGGCAATCTTGGACACTTAAACGTTTAAGCCCACTTCAGGAAGGTAGAACTTTATTTCGTTTAGTCCTGGATAAAATTCCTATCTATAATGAAAATACAATGGCAGTTTTTCATAAAATAATGGTGGCCATTTTGAAATAAGCAGTACGCGCTAATGTGTAACTTTTCGGGATGGAAACATACCTAATCCTAGTCAGTAAGGAGGACATCCCCTCAAGGTGATATATTGCAAAATTAATCACCAGGTGGGTGCAACAAACTCGAATTTTAAGGCCCGTACAGAAACTGGCTTATGGCTACTAGCGCATTTCTATTTCAAAGCAAGCCCATGGTAACGTTTTAAAGACATTCTACTATCGACATTTTGCGGTGTATGTGAGTGCGCCTCACCCTACTCCCAAATACAATTCCCCTTTTAAGACACCTTAAGATTTCGATTTTTTAAGAAAAGTCGAAATCAATACCCAAAATTCCCAAATATTTGAGATAAAAATAACACCAAGTTAAATCCATAGCATGTGATTTGTTTTTCTTATTCTGTATTGACAGAGTTGACCTTACATAACGAGGAGAGGGTTTATTAATTCCTTGGTTACGCCTTTTAGCTAAACTAGCCAAAAGGACTCTTGACTTTTTTTTATTACTTAAAAGTTATCATACAAGACTCTCCATAATGTGTATGCATTCCACAATTATAAATAATTGTATAAATCTGGCCAATTTCCAATTCTCGCCACTTGACAGCAATAACTCTTTGCTTTCTATACTAATTACGTCGAATTTATCGCAGGTTTTTTAATCATGGGTGTATAGAATACATTTTTGTGCTTATATATTTCTTTCAGGTCCATCAAATATGCTACTAACCTATATCCCACTGCAATAATATTTTGTTTTGTTTTAAACGTTTCTTAATTTTCCATTTTCTTTTAGAATTTGCTATCTTTTTTTCTTTAAATTGCATGTAATTGCAAAAATTTAATATTTTGAAAATTGGGGGCGCTATTGTGCTGGTATTGCTTTAACTTCGACATTTTCCAATGATAAAATGGGGTGTTTAAAAAATAGAGACATTTTTGGAACTTTTTTATGAAACCAGTGAACCAGAACCCCTAATCCCATAATAGTCAGCGCTATGGACCAGCAAATCAAAAGTAAACCATAAACGAAAGATGAAAAATTCATCTTTAAAATAGCATCTTTAAAATCAAGAATTTTTTTCTTACCAATTACTCTTATTACGAAACTGCATGATAACTGGTTATCATTTAAATCCCGATAAACATAGGAAACTGTCGTCAAACCAACTGGGAAAGAGTCTCCGGGCTTATGAGTTCTTGAAAACCACACCTCCTGATCGTCGTCTGACACGTATGGTTCGTTCCAATATACGGCGACGCCTGGTGAACCCTTCATCGCCAATCGTTCAAACCCAGCTCTCGGACAAGCATAATGTGTATTTGTTGAAAATGTGGGAGTTATGACATCATCTAATAATTAAGACATAAGAAAACAGAATTACCATGGAAACACTCCACAGACTAGCTTAAACAAGCCACACACTGTTTTTGATGTTTTTGGCGAATAGTTAAAAGTAAGTTACGGTTTAAGTGTAAGAATTCGTTAAATTGCCTTCTGAAGAATTTACGTTCTTTTAGTAAAACAACGCATTATGAGTATTCCAGACAAAATTTAGAACTTTAAAATGGCTTTAGAATAGTCGGTAAATAAATTGTACTGCATCGTTATGGTTTACTCTAGCTCTAAATGTTACGGGATATATGGTTGTATAAACCAACAAAAAGATAATATCCATCCGAAAAACAGATGCTATTCCCAGAATCCAAGAGTGCGAAAACATTGATTCGATCGTAGGATAATATGATAAAGTTGTATTCTAGACGAAATGCAGAACGACAATATGGCTTTAGAATAGTCGGCAAATAAATTGCACGGTTCGTTATGGTGTACTTACACTAAATATTTACCGAGTATATCTGGAGTGGTTGTATAAACGGACTATAATTAATCCGAAAAAGTATTTGACATCCGAAATGCATTTTGAATGCTAAATCACGTGGTAAACCCATATGCGATATGCGATCGTATTCCATGACAAACAGCATGTCACGTGGCAACTTACCATTCAATTTCCTGAGACCAACAGTGATGGACATATTTTCTATCTACCACTGATGTTATCAGCTGTTGTCTCATTTCCGGTCTATTCAACCACTCCTATTCTCTCCAACAATCATTCACAGTAAAGATTCATTTAGCGACTATTTTTAAGCCATTTTTGGCGTTCTGTTGGCACACCCACCCGCGTACGCACGCAACGCCACGCACGCATACACCCACCCACCCACACACACACACACACCACACACACACACACACACACACACACACACACACACACACCACACACACACACACACACACACACACACCACACACACACACACACACCATTGAATATTTTACTTACCTTTTAAAATTGTGACCACAAAAGAGCATATTCCAATGTTACCCAACTGATCTTCAAACTCGTAAGTAACTGGCATTGAACCGATTTCAAAAACATCTCCAGGCGAATGAGATTTTCGGATTTGCACTGGTGCATCATTATCAGACCATATGGTTCATTCCAAGAAACAATCGACTCATTTTGGCTCGAGAACACCGACTTGTATGTTGAGGACGGACATCCCCGTAGAGACGGGGCTTCAGATACAGCTTTGAATAAAGTGTAATATTTGTTAAGCTATGATACTCAAGGTTGCTTTTTTAACCGATAACTGTAAGAACATTAATAAAGGACATTCTGTTAATGTAATACATAAACAAGATTTTCTGCAAGTATGAAAGCCATCGTATTAAAATAAACCTTTTTCATATTTTCAAGTTTCAATTTACATATCTATACTAAAACCGGATTTATTCACTTGGACTCTCAGTTTCGTGAAACACCGTTGCCATGAATGTGCACACTCGTGCGCTAAATTGTGGATCCACATCGATACTTGTAAGCTAAATGAATGTTCTTTCCAAAGATAAGTGGATTCTGCGGGGATTTTATGGCCATTTTTGCTTATTGAAAACGAATCTGGTATGGTAAGTTCTTTAGCTTAAGAGGAATTAAGGAATCGGTTTATGGTATTTTAAATTTTATACATGAAATCAATGGGATTTAGATCACCTATGTGTATAAGGGGAGGGGGGTCCTGTGAAACCAACATTTTGTTTTTTGTACGCCATTTTTAACGGTGAATTACTTTTGCCCAAAATTCTATGTAATTCCTTAAATACCAGTTGCGTATATTTTGGTGGAAAAAAAAATCAAATCGGCCATGGAGTTATTTTGCTAATTAGTATAATTAAGCACTTTTGTGGCGTTATTCAAAAATTTGTTTTGCCCCTTAAATCGCACTGGAGTAACTTTTGTAAATTTTTATTTCGGCAATGTAAATGTATTTATTTTCTCCTATTATGAGCCAAATTTTATGGTAAAAGTCCTTCGGGAAGTGGTTTTTCATTTTTTGGCGGCCGCCATTTTGAATCGGTACAACCGATTTTCATTTTTTCTTGTTATGTGGTCGTGTTGATGTACTCCATCATTGGCCAGAGTTTTGTAAAAAAAGTCACCGGCAAAGTGGTTTTCAGAGGGGGTGGGGTCAATGTGGACCCCCTTATACACAAACGGGGGTGCATAAGATCCTATAAATTAACACCTTGCCAATATCTGACAAAAATTACTAGCATACAGTCAATCAGAAGGTCACGTTATTTTTTTGTACACGAGAAGACCATAAAATCGCTGTGACCTCAAAAGCAGGTCGAAAACGCTCTGGAAATTTGAGGTCTAAAATACCTTCTTCTTTCTTATCGTGTCCAAACACTGGTTCTCAAATATGATCCAGCCAGAGATGAATACAACATCAGCTGCTGCTTCACTGAATTCCGCAAGGTTCCTGTTTGTGTATTGTTGCTCTAGCAATGGGCAGACCAAGAGATGTTCCATTGTCTGTGTTGCTGTTCCACAACCACAGGTACGGTAGTGTCCTGATCTGCTTACAGGTAGCCCCACTTCTTCAAGGAAGTTGAGGCATCGCCATTCAGCCCATGAGGAGTCAGCTCCAGGTGGGATAGATGCTCACCAGGTGCAATACCAATAGATGTTACTTGGTTGATGGCAAGTCTTTCTTTCCACAAGGCGACTCTCTTAAGCTCCTTAGAGACTGTTTCAAGAGGTTGGACTTTTAAGAAACTCTGTCTGGATTTAAGGCGATTGGCAGCAGGTATCAGTCCAGACATAGGGTGCTTCACATTAGATACGTGGCAGCTACGCTCTTGCATGCTCGATACGCTACGACGGATGTCTAGCGGAGCAATTCCTGCTAGGATGTGTAAGTTTTCCGTTGGTGTTGGACGGAGGCATCCTGTGATAAGCCGGCAGGAGGCATTTAACACTGGATCAAGCTTATTGGCATGGGTTGACCTTTTCCATACAGGGCAAGCATACTCTGCACATGAGTAGCACAGGGCAAGGGCCGTCGATCTTAGGGTATGTGGGCGAGGTGGCACTGTTTAATCATAGACGGGCATAAATTCCGCATTTCCAGCTCTGTCGTTAAGTACAATCTGGGATTCCAATTCTAATTACAAAATCGCTTATTTTATGATAAATACGTATTTTTTAGCATTCTCGTTCGCAAGTGTGCAAAAATATCAAATATTGAAATTTGGGGGCGCTCTTAAAAAATGTGCTGTTATTACTTTAATAGTGCCACATGTTGGTATGAAAACACACCCTAGTACAATTGACAGGTGCTACTATGTAACCGGTTTTCATAGTGCACAGGACTCATAGTCCACCTACAACGGTAAAGAATAGGGCACTCGATTTAGTTGACTCTTCACGCAAACATTAGTTTCACGCTTTACTCTGTTGTTGTTTATAGAGTCCGGACTATGGCTCCCGGAGGACTATATCTCCGTTTACACCGGTTATAAGGTTATAAAGGCTTGACCTTAAAACATAAAGCTGTCATTCACAACCAGTAACCCACAATGTCTAAGTCATCTTTTGGTTATTCCATGATTTGCCTTGGCTCAAAAGTTATTATTTTCCCACTACTAGTAGGCACTATATGCACCATTTCATATATTCCACGTTTCATTTTTCTTTTTAAAAAGAATATTTGTTTCCATCCCACAACCTTAATGTAAAATCAGCTTATTTTGAGACACCCAGTTCCCATGGTGCTCTCAGCCAGTGACATGCGAAAAGGTGAGACATACTCATAGTTACATAATATTAATACAACCGCTAAATTGTTCACCATGGCACCTAAAGTATTCATCTTTAACCTCATCCAACTCCATTTTTGAAGTGAAGGGGATAAAGGTTGGTCTAATGGTTAGCCGAAAAAACCCATGAAATTCCAACATCATCGTTATCATTTGTAACTTTTTAATTTTCCGACAGAAAATTTAATTTGTTGATTTTTTTTATCATTCAGAGGCTATTTGCTTTGATCTTAAGCTTGATTTACAGCAAAATATATGTAAGTTTTAGTGACGCAAGGTACCATGAGTTACTAATTCTTTTCAGATTTCTTAATAATAGTTTAAGATTGAACAAAAAAGCCAAATATGAGAAAATCGCTTCTAAACGAGTATAAAAAATCAATAAATTTTGCCATTGTTTTGTTTCCTTGTATATTTCCTTTCTAACGATGTGTATTTGTATATCAAAGAGCAATATTGACCAAGTTTTGACAAGAAAGACAAGAAACATATCAACTCATTGTAACATACAACGCACCTTAAAGCTTGGAGAAACGATTTTTTGTAACCCATAATTTAGAGGTTTATTATTTAATTTGTATCTTTCTACGAACATTACCTTTGACGTTGAAGACAAACGAGCAGAACTCTGTATTATTGGAAGTATCAATGAACTCGTAGTACACTGGTGTTGCGCCAACATAAAATAAGTCACCGGGTTTGTGGGTCTGGAATGATAACTTTACAGAAGTTTCGATAGAATATGGTTCATTCCATATAACGGACCTTGCAAATTGATCTTCTATTGTGCGCTTTTTCAAATCATAGGTTGTTGACGCCAGACATCTTGCAATATTGGGACCATTGTTGTCTTCTGTTAAAAGGTAATCATTGACACATTTACTACAGGTTTGGTAAGTTAATCTATTGTATTTATTTGAGGACAATGAAGAAAATTATGCATTACTTTCAATGTATTTTTAACAATGATCTCCATAATTTAAAAAACTATGTGTTCTAATCCCTGAACACCACACACAACTTATTCTCAAACAATTTGTCCACCCAACTTTGTGAATATCCTGGAAGTAAATGCATTGTAGGTACGATTACCTAAAATGTTTCCTACTGACATTTTACACCCACCAAGTTTAATTGGAATCATCAAAGACTGTGAAAGAGTCAATACTTACAAATTGTGGAGAGTCTTATACACGTAAGTATAGTAGGCCAAACGAATCATTAACAAGTGTAACCAGTCAATCTAGGGATTCTCAAATACAAATTTGGTAGATTTCCATTTAAAATGGAGGGTTTTATTGAAAAAGGTGCATTTATTTTTCAAACGAATGGCCAACGCTGTTGCACAAACTCGTCCTGGCTGATGGCGTATGGGGTCCCAGGAAAATGAAATGAAGTGTGTTGGTAAAATCAACGTTAAGGAAACTTAGGCACATGCTATTTTATCATGGAAAAGAGCAATATATTTGCCCCAAATACATTAATGTGTGCAAGGTATTTTTACAAACAAAATACACATTACCTTCAATGGTTACAATAAAACTGCAAACACGAGAATTTCCCTGAATATCTTCAAAACATCCGCACTGTTTTGTAATCCCAACAAGCAGTAATCTCCTGGAGCAATGGTCTTTGACACAACATTACTCTACCAGATTTCAGTGGCATGGGTTCCGCCAACCTAACTGCTTTTCGTCGGCCCCGTACCATATATTTGACATTTGCCGGACACTGAAACATTCTCGGGCTGACTGTATCGACTGAAAATGAATTAATGTGGACTTTAATATTTTACAACTCCCATAAAATCCAAGAAGCACAGGGTATGCGAAATCGGGTGATCTCGTAAGGGCCTAGCCCGGGACCCTAGCTAGTAGAGTGACACCCAAATGTCTCAATTTGGTCCGACAAATTAAAAATATATGTAATGTTGGTACAGTGATGGAATTGACATTGTACGTTAGTGTAAGATGTAAAGTGAGTTACTAAAATGAACATGCAAACAAAAAAAAATGGTACACCAAAATAATTCTTTAATGCTTTGATCACATTTTTATTTCCACATAAATGTCTGAAGTTGTGGTACGTTGAAAACGACATAAAATGTCATACAATGAAATAAGTTGGGTTTCAGATAGCTAGGACTGACGGATTAAACAGTCTCACTCCCTTCCGCACAACGATTCTTTATTCTTATATAAGTAACGTTGTCCTTGTTAAACACACCCGCTGGAAATGGTCTTTGAAAATTACAGCTATCCACAGAAGAACGGAAAAAGCTGCGCCAAAGGGGAATGAAAGATCAACCCTCTACATGCAGATCATGTCCGATTCCCAAGAGACATCACCCTTAACCATACACCTATTGACAAGTAAATGATTTGTGTCTGTCCTTTGAATAATGTCCTTCCGGTTAAGGACACAAGAGCGTACAAGACCTGCAGCATGGGCATTCGGCAGACTCCGGAATACCATCTGGAGCAATCATGACATCACAAGATAGCTCAAAGTCAGATATACCAGTCTCTTATACTCCCCTTGCCACCTATGGAGCAGATTCCTGGGTATTGCGCAAGGCAGACTGCCAAAAGCTAGAAGCTTTGAGATGAGATTTCTCCGGTCCATCCTAGGAGTGAACCTTCTGGACAAAATTAGAATGAGGAAAGTAGAACAGCGTCTGAACATCACCTGCACCATCACGGATACAGTCCAGGAGACGGCTTAAGTGGTTTGGACATGTCGTCAGGAAGCCGGAACCAGCTTACAATACCAAGCCTATACGCAAGACTTCAACAGGCGTAGGAAGCCAGGTCGCCCACCATCAAGATGGAAAGACCAGATCCCAAAGGACACAGGCTTGGACATCCAAAATGCCGAATCTATTGCAAAGGGCAGACCAGAATGGCTGAGAATTACTCATGAGAGAGCAAAGGGACAGCCCCTTCCTATTGCAGTAAGTCAAAGTCAAGTCTTGTTAAACGGCTCAGACGACCCGCACCCTTCTCATAAGGAGTCGATAGCAAAAAACCGGTGCGCCAAACGTTTCGCTTTGCTTTATTCCAATTTAGGTCAAATATTTACGTAAACGAAATATTCTTCCCTAGTTGGCTCTGAATTCGGGATTGTATTTGAGTCAAGAAGAGCAAGCCGTCTTAAAAACATCTCCAGCTTCGGTTTATGACCCTCGGTTTCAAAACGTCCCATCCCTTAGTTTCATCAGGTTATTAAGTAAAAAATCTGTAAACCGCCAATGGCGGTATGGACGGATGCTTTTTCCTTAGGGTATTGCAGCTCTGGGGCGTTGGATAATATGGGGTACATTGTGTATGTAAAGTCTATTGGGGAGACCAAAAAAAGTCCTTAAGCCAGTGTGCCTGCATGGAAGGCACTTGAAGCTAATGAACTGTTGGACTCAAACCTCAACAAAACTCCATATCGGGCAGTTACACGGTCGCCTAGGAGCTTATCAAAAGCATAGGTCTAAACACTTTCCTCTACAACTAATTTATATTGAGTTTTGGTACTCCACTCATCAGAAAAAAGATTTGACTTTTTGGGAAATGTTTGACCTTTTTTGCAATTCCCCACCCCCTGTCCAGACCCAGGGGAGGGTCCTTGGAATGGATTACCTGGTTGTAGGGGCTGTGTCCTCCTACAATATATCGAGTTGGGTACTCAGCTCACTAGAAAAAACATTATGGCAAAATGTTTTACCTTTTTTAAATTTTATTATACAAATGTTTAATAATATACAAATATGGGATGGATTACATGGGTTGTAGGGGCTTGTGCCTCTACATATCAAGTTGGGTATTCCCACTCATCTGGACAAAAGGTTTATAACAAAATGTTTACCTTTTTTGGTGAAATGTTTGACCCTTTTGACATCCCCCTATCAGACCCAGGGGAGAACCCTGGGGGAATGGATTACAGTTCGCAGGGACTTTTGCCCTCCTCCAATACTCTAAGTTTGGGTACTCTAGCTCATCCGAAAAAAGGTTTTGACAAAATATTTACGTTTTTTGTGAAATGTTGACCTTTTTTGACATTTCCCACACCCCCCTGTCAGACACGGGGGCCCTGGGGAATGGATTACATGGTTAGTAGGGGCTTGTGTCCTCCTACCATCTATCTAATTTTGGGTACCATGCTCTCTTGAAGAAAGGTTATGGCAAAATGTTTACCTTTTTTTGTGAAAGTGGACATTTTTGCATTTCCCCACCCTCTGTCAGACACCCCCGGGGGAGGACGGGGGAATGGTACTGTTAGTAGGGGCTTGTGTCCTCCTCCATATATGTACGTTTTGGTACTCTAGCTCATTTGGAACAACAGTTATGGCAAATGTTTATCTTTGGGTTTCCGCCACACACACACACACACGTACGTCCGTACATACGTACATCCAGACATTGCATTTCATAAGCCGGATTTTGCTACGCAATCCGTCCAATAATATTTGTGCTTTAATTCATAATTCTATGACAATTTTGTGGTACGGCACTGGCACATTTTCACCAAATATGAATTTCAATCTAATGGTGATCACAAATGATAGTCTAGGCCATTGTCTGGCGTTGGGACATTGTCCTGGAGGTATGGGACCATTGTCCTGGAGGTTGGGACATTGTCCCGGGGATTGGGACATGGTCCTGGAGGTATGGGACATGGTCCTGGAGGTATTGGACATGTCCCTGGGATATGGGGGACATTGTCCTGGAGTATGGCACATTGTCCTGGGATGGGACATTGTCCTGGGGTATGGGAATTGTCCTGGGGTATGGGCCATTGTTCTGGAGTATGGAACATTGTCCTGGGGTATGGACATTGTATGGAGGTATGGACATTGGCCTGGAGTTATAGAACATTGTCCTGGGGTATGGACATTGTCCGGTGTATAGGACATTGTCCTGGGGTAGGGGACATTGTTCTGGGGAGATGGGACAATGTCCCTGGAGGTATTGGACATTGTTCTCGAGGTATTGGACATGGCCTGGGGTATGGGGACTTGTTCCTGGTGATTTGGGACATTGTCCTGGGGATATGGCATTGTCCTGGAGGTATGGGACGTCGTCCTGGAGGTATGGGACGTTGTCCCGGAAGGTTTGGGACATTGTCCTGGAGGTTGGGAACATGTTCTGGGGTATGGACATTGCCTGGGTATGGGATATTCTCCTGGAGTATGGGTACATTGTCCTGGGGTTATGGGACATTGTCCTGGGGTAATGGGCCTTGCCCTGGTGTATGGGACTTGTCCTGGGGTATGGGACATTGTCCTGGTATAAGACATTATCCTGGTATGGGCAGTGTCCGTGGGGATTGGGACATTGTCCTGGGGAATGGGTCTTGTCCTGGGGTATTGGACATTTGTCGTGGGGATATGGACATTGTCTTGGGGATATGAACATTGTCCTGGGGATATGGGACCATTGTCCAGGAGGGTAATGGGAAATTGTCTGGAGGTATGGGACATTTGGCCTGATGTATGGGACATTGTCCGGGGATATGGGACTGGTCCTGGAGATATGGTACATGTCCTGGAGGTATGGGGGGACATTGTCCTGGGGTAGGGGACATTGTCCTGAGTATGGACATTGTCCTGGGGATATGTGACATTGTCCTGGAGGTCTGGACATTTCTTTGAGGTATGGGACATTCCCTGGAGGTATGGGACATTGTCCTGGGGTATGAGACAATGACCATGTTAACATTAATTTTTTTTACACTTTTTTTATATTGGTATTGCTGACTCAGAATACACTTTCAGGTTGAGCATGTAAACCGTAACTGAAATTGTGACATTTCAGACATGATTCGAGAACCATCACATACATCAGACGACCTTTTTGGGACCGCCGTCCCTCTTGTGTACCAAAAGCTGTCTTGACATTCGGCTAGGAAGTCGAAAGAATACGACTTACAAAACTAGGGGGACGGACACGATCTGCTGTATTTGGGGGGGAAGTGGGGATTTCCAAACTGTAATTAAGGGAATTCGTGCGGCATTCTATGGCAATATGACAGAATAAAAGTGAAACTTGAGCTCTCGCTTCTCAGTTTCTACCTGATCATATTGGACTCGTAATCATTGATATTAAAACTACAAAGGTCACAGGACCAGTCAAACGGGTTCAGTGCCTGGAATCAGGCACCGGCGTTGTGTGTTCTTGTGCAAACGTCATTTCCGTCGTCTGCCTGAATTTAAATGTCTGGTTACCATATGGGTGTGATTTGGTTTTTTTTAAAAATGTTCAGAAAAAAAATAAAAAAAATAAAAAAAATAAAAAAAATAAACATAATCAATTTTGAACAGAAAGAGGGCGCACCTATTTTTCAAATGTGCATACGTGCTCTTTCAAATATTTTATTTACTCAGAAATTTAGTGCAATGATATGTGTAATGCCTTTTTTGGGTGTGTATGTGAATAATCAGGAATAAGTAGGACACTGCATCAGAGAGACACTGTGTAATTCATTGCACCTGATTTGAAAATGAATCGCTTACAGTTAGCTTAATAGTACCTTGAACTGTTATTGTGAAGGAACATCTAGCCTGGTTTCCTGCAACATCTTCAAATAGGTATACTACAGAGGTTACACCTACTGGGAAATATCCTCCTGGTCTATGAGTTCTGTATTTTAGATTTGAATCAGTTGAGTAAGGGTCCGTCCAATACACGGTGGTTCCATCGGATCCTATGTCAACGACATACTGGTGTGTAGATGAACTTGGGCAAAGTCGTATGTATGGAATACTGGTATCTCCTATAAAGGAAGAAGTCGTATTACCGGAAACCAGATAATATGGAATGATAATATATATGGATGCTTTGAAACCTCTTGTTCACCTTTTACCTGTATTTATCATGTTAATTGTCAAATTTACGCATTTAAAGTGATGGTTCTGAGAACAGTCGATTGCAGATCCATTAGTCCTGTTCAAGACGCTCTTATTTTCCTTTATGATGCACTAAAAATTTGCAACATATTGCTTAAAGGTGCAACGAGAGATTTTGAGGCACCCAATATTGTGTCATAATAGTAATTTCAAATAGATTAGACACTCGATAGATTTCTTACATTGTAGTATACTACAGATGTCTTAAAAGAGAGAAAAAATGTGATTTTGATTTCCTTATATTTCAATGTTAAAATATAGGCTGAATTTCGTATTTGCTCCTATACGAAATTAGAAATGTCACAATTTTTGTACTAAAGAAACATTTCTCGGCTTAATCTTTTCAGATGGTGATATTTTTGATGGAAAGCTTTACATCAGGGCAAAAATGAGAATTTTCATTTTTTTAGGGATACCTGATCTGTGAAACCTCTCGTTGCACCTTTAACTCAAAGTGCAGGGACACCGGCGGTCAAACGTTCCAGGTGCGAAGTACCAAGGCAGAGCTATGCGGGGTAAATTACGGTCCCAGTCGAAGCTAGCTCGATGTCGCTTAGACATGCCAAATAACACTAAATAACACTATTGTATAATTACCGTATACAATTTCTGTAGATCATAACACTATCATACAATTACCGTACAATTTTTGTTTCTACAAGAGTTCGTACCAGGGATAGGGTATAATGTTTCGATGTAAGCGCACTAATACGAATCGCTCAAAGTGAGGCGGAGCCTCGCGTCTTGTTCACGTATTTAATACAATCTGATGGTCCTACCCACTTACGCAATTGCCCAGGAAAATGATACACAATAGCTCGTACTCATTGGGCAACAACGTCGCTTGTACATGTCAGTCACGAATAGAGCATCCTTGATTGGCCACTGATATTCGAATAACTCCATTGGTATTTTATTCACGTCTTAAGCCTCACGTACTCCGACCACATAGCATGAAGAACATTTCAGTTTGTAGAGTGTAATAAAATGACTTACTACTAACAGTTACGACAAATGAACATCGAACACTTGGATCTTTGTAGGTGTAGACGACGGACGTAGTGCCTATTGCAAAAGTGTCGCCAGGAGAATGCGTTTGGTTAACCAGTGAGGAACCAATAGGACCTTGAGGTTCAATCCAAGATACATTTGCTTCAGAAGGCGCAAAGACATTGGTATCAGCTGGGCATCCCCTGATTATTGAGTTTGTAATGTTTTCTGCACATCGAAAATAAAACAAAGAATTCAAAGCGCACAATAAATAAATAAAAGAAGTTGTTGCATTTGAAAAAAAAACTAGTTGGCATGCTTAACAGGAAATTACAGGTCAAGTTACGCTAAAGGCGGCTTTTACTGCAGCTTTTTAAGAGATATAAAGTTGAACAAAAATATGAGGGTTTGAGTTAAAGGGACATTTCGTGATCCACAGCCTTGTCCCCCGACTTACCTAAAAGTTGAGATTTCTTATATCATCTGAATTCTTGGCCTAAGTATAGTATGTGCGCCTAATCTTACTTGCAAATTTGATCTACTCTGGGAGAAATTCGTAATTTTGTATATTTTGTCCGTAAACGGACAGAAATTATGTACAGCGGCCTCCGGGACAGTGTTATACAATTTTGTTCATAACACCAAAACGCACCATCGGGATCAACTGAACATTTTCTTGGAATATCTAGTGAAACAATGTGTTTTTGATTTTTTTTGCAAATTTACCGATATTGCCCCTTCATGACCTTGACTCCAATATGTTATCATTCTAATTGACCCCTACTAACATCAAGTCATCTGTGCAAATCTGTGAGTAGTGCTATCTTGCATAAAGCAGATCTGATTATTTTTTAAAGATGTACTCCATTAGCCCGTCCAATCTAGAATTCAACTATGAAATTTAAAACTGTCTATAAAGAGTACACGTTGTTCACGCATTAACTAGCAAATCCAGCATAAATCGTAAATTTGTCACTTACTCTGTATAGTGACTAAAAAGGAACAGTAGGCTTCATTTCCGGATGGGTCTTCAAACCTATATGTTACAAATGTTCCCCCAATAGGAAACTTATCACCAGATTGGTGTGTTGCGGCGACAAGAAAGGCCGTTCCAGAATTATCATCTGCAGACGGTTGCGTCCAATATACCGCAGTTCCATTATATCCCACGTGTTCATTGCCCTTTAAAGTTGATGTTGGACAGTGGCTGATCTCTGGAGGAGTTACATCCACTAAAAAGTAATTATTAGATTTAAATTATGTTATGCATCTTAAGCAATTTTGCACAAACACGTGACATGCTGTGGTTTGGCCGAGCCATTTTGATGGACGCAGGGGCAAAGCATTGATTTTTAGTTGATAGGAAGAGCGGATTGGCTTAGCGGTCGTTCGCTCGTCTTTCGCTCGAACTTACAGTTGCGATGAAAGGTGGACAAATCAAGTCTACAGCCATCTCAAGACTAAGAGCCCAACTCTGCAGGTGAATACAAGTGTCTTTGGCCGAGTTTGGGCTTTCGAATTTGACAACCATGACCAATGTTTACATCTTGCTTTTGTCAGATTTTATGGAATAGAGTTGATGAATATAATGACCCTAAGTGACCCCTGAATGACCTTTGACCTCCTTTTGTTACCTCACATAAGATCCCTTGTCTTAAGCATACCAAGTATGAACTTGATCCATTACTGCCCTAAAAAGTTACAGTAAGTTGAAAAAGTGTTAACCAAAAGGTGTATACTAAATACACACAGACACACAGACAGACAGACAGCCGCAAGAATCGTGCCGACATAAGGTCTTTCCGATTGCATCGGACGACCTAAAAATTAAAGATCGCATTGCGCATTGTTTTTCAAGAATTGTAAAATGATAATAAAAAACCCCGCATTCTACATTTGCAATTTTCAGACCTGATACAGGTGCTTGCGCTTGATCAAATTTTCAGTATCTTCTTCTCATCTCACCGCGTCCAAACACTGTGATTCTCAAAATATGATCCAGCCAGAGATGGGTACAACGTCTGGCTACTTCACTGAATTCCGCAAGGTCCTTGTTTCAGTATAAATGCCTTTCTTTGGCCTTAAAATGTTACGCAAGAGAGTAACATGGTTATCAATTTGGCACACAAGGACTGCGTATGTCCAGTGATTATTATAACACTTAAGAACTTAATAAAAGCTTTATTTAAAAGACACTTATCACTAATGGACATTTCTTTAAAACTCACGTGAAAATTGGACTGTAATAAGACATAAAAACCGTTCCAATAACAAAATAGCAAGGTATTCTCACCGATAACTGTTACGACAAAACTGCAGTTTTCCTGATTTCCATACAGGTCTTCGAAAACGTAGCTGACTGTTGTTGAGCCAATGTGAAACATGTCTCCGGGTGAATGTGAACTTTTTTTCCGTGCATACGCCGAACTGCTCAATAGTCGTGGCTCATCCCAAAAGACCGCAGTTCTATTCGATTCCTTCTCTATCAGTCTAGTTATATGTGCTGGGCAGCTGGTTAATCTATATTTAACAGTGTATTCTTAAAATAAATAGAAAAGGAAAACGTCACGTAACTAAAACTTTGATATTGGTTTTTGACTTGGTATGACCATTATGCTTCAATTGAAGACATCCAATCGACAATTCTTTTTTGTGTTTAGAAATTTGTAAAAAATACAGGACAACAACAAAAGATAGGCATGGCTATCAGCCATTATCCTTTTTTCAAGGTGTTAATATTTCAAATGTACCTTAGTTTAATGAATATTAATGATGTCAGCGATAAAGGGGTCACATGAATATAAATAAATTTGTGACGCGAAAACTGCGGAATTGTTAATGAAACGGCATCGTTGAAGTTTTTGTCACGTCGTTAAAACTTTGAAAACTTGCAATTTTGGGTAGGGTTGTTAGAATTTTGATGACGTGATTCTTTTTGGGATTTCAATTTTGGTGGCAATGTTGAACCTTTTGGTAGCGTCCTTGAAACGGTTAAGACGTTTATTTATTTTAGAATGTTCACATTTTGGCGCCTTTGAAATTTTGGGTTTGTGTGCAATATTCCCTTTCTATCTGTCTGCCCTCTGCAGAATTAGATGGCGTTCTCTCTGCTCTAAGTCTGACCCCATGCTATCTAAGTTGCTTTGCCTTCTTTTGGACACAGGT
The DNA here is from genome assembly GCA_023653785.1 of Ophioderma brevispina. Lineage (NCBI taxonomy): Eukaryota > Metazoa > Echinodermata > Ophiuroidea > Amphilepidida > Ophiodermatidae > Ophioderma > Ophioderma brevispina. The sequence goes on along the minus strand of JAMKCH010045932.1, from coordinate 91,304 downwards.
TTTGTACAGAGATTGAGTACTACCATGAAAAGAATATTTGTTGAGACGGTATTCATGCACTTAACAGATGTGATAAATCTCTTAAGTTGCAGGCCGATACTTTTTACTTCGGTAGAGAGCAGTGTGTGGTGGTACATCGGCTTATTTGGTGCAGATAGCCTCTAGGTGTTCGACGTAAGTAATTGGAAGTTGTAGGTAGTGAATCCCAAGTAATTTTGGGTATGATTGCATTGTTGTATATCCTCAACTTCATGATGCCGTTGAGTTGAGACTTCTCTGTGGCTTTCAACATTTCTTCTAATTTGCCTCTCACAGATTGTCTGATAGCTTGGTCCTTTAGAAGATCAGCTTGCCAAGGAATCTAACTGGTTGGCTGTTGATGCTGGCAATCTTATCGCCGTCATACTGGGATTTATGTCCTTCTCTTCTTTGCCTTTTATTTGGAACATACTTTTTCATGGCATGCGACCGGTGTAAAGAAACTGAGTGCCCCCCATAGCAACATGTACGGAATAAACCGTGACTTTGTAGACGAGGTCATTTGGGTACAGTGCTGAAACAAATGATGCATACAGCACTCAATGGAGAACACAATAGACAGATGGGTGGAAGGACATTCAGTCACACAGACACTGTATCATATGACACCGGCATTTGGTTGGTTTGCCTATACGTGTCCATTTTAGAAAGTCGTTAACTATGTTGATATAGCTACAATATTACGAGACTGAGTGTCTTTTGAATTGAAGTGCTTAATTTAATACAAAAGAGCATAACAAATGTCGGTACTCATAGTTACACCCTCACATGGGATCATCAGGCGATAGACAAAGAGTGGATGCGCTCATACAGGCCATTAGAACATCGATATCTTTATTCTATGGTGGCTGAACTCTACTCAATTATGAAGCTATGAGATTTCACACCACTAAATAGATCTGGTCCTGCACTCTCTGGCCAAAAAGTGTTTGGGAAAAAGGTAAAAAAGAGTGACGTCTAAGTTAAAAATTAAAATAGTAGAAACTGTAACTTCCTGGGCCATATTTTGTGTTAGAAATTAATTTTAAAAGATAAAAATCAGCACAATTCAAGACAAAAAGGTGTTTGAGGCTTACTACTGACGATAATTCAGTTCTAATTTTACAAATTTACACCCTCCATAGGAATATTTTTGACTAAGCCACCGTTTCGAGGGGAATCGGAGGCTCGAAACCCCGTGGCCACTATGGATGCGTCTTGCTGCATGGGATGCAGAGGTTTAGCAATCCAAGGTAATGCATATTAAGCAACTGAGTCCCGCTTCGTTATGAGAATTTACGTTTTAATTAGGGGCCATTTTGTACATAAAACCAATGCAATTTATTTGTGGGTGCACCATGAGCATTAATATGGGCTTGTTCACAATCACCTGATAATAGTTACAGTGCCATCGTGATCTTCTTGACACGTTACATGTTTTTTGTTGGCGTTTGGGACTATTGACTTTTATGGCTTCATCATGGCCCCTTTTTGAAAGTTACAACAAACAAGGAACACCAAAAACATTTTTACAAAGGTCAGACAGAATATCATCAATACGTTTTTATGCTGTGTAACGAAATTGATAGTCCTCAAAGAGATAAAGTGTCCTAGCTACCATGTACGGTACGGAATAACCGGACCCTGTACACACGAGGCTATAGGGTCAGTGCAGGGGGTGAAACGCATTCAAAACCGTCCGTTGTCCGTGCTGGGCGCTGCATTTTGAATATTCGACGGAATATTACAGTTGGGTGCTTGTATGCACACATAAGGTCATATCGATACAAACAATCCGCCAAAAATCAGTTTGTTTGGATGTTGGGTGCTATTGGGTGGTAAATTTGTCCTACCCATTGCCACACAACGAATGAAATGACTCATCAGTCGTCGTGATTTTACTAAATCCGCCTCAATGAATACATCTTTTCACCTAAGCGCGCGCATTGCCATTATGAGAAAAATATATCTGATCACAATGATCCAGTACACTAGTTTACATAGCCACCGGGCCACCCCTCTAACACATACATTAATTGTATCACTACCGATTATGTGTTATGCAAAGCGGCACCCACGTATGTGGGAAGAACAGAGTGCATCCATTCTTTCCTATTGTTGGTACTCTAGGGTTTCTTTGTGGTCGCAAAAACATGCGAGACGATGAATTTCTAAAGATGTGGTAACGTTTTGCCTCTCTATCTATCTAGAACCTCTTTGGTAAGTGCTGCAATAACTTACGCGTGAATATAAAATAAAAACACATTAGGTGACCATATCACATAGGACGGCTGTACTCCTGACATGACACCGGTTATCATATATGTTATAAAACCAAACCAAAACTTCACAAAATTGGAAGAAAAACACATGTTAGAGATTGATATAGCTGCCTTAGACAATTAGTCTCAAAGGCGTTTTACATTTATTCCGTGTCACTAGGATTAATCACATTTTTTTCGCATTCTGAAAATTTGGACCCAATTAAGCTGCCGCTTTACCTGGGATCAGTGAAACAACGAGATAAAATTCTTGCCCAAGGACACCAAACCGGTGGCCACTGCCGGGGGCGAACTCACACTTTGACTTTTTCTTCTTACACGGTCCTGCACATTTTCACTGAACCACCTCGGCTCCAACCCAAAACTTTTATCTTCAAAGAGGCTGTGATCAGAGCAGGAAAAGAACTGAAGAAAAGAACAAAGGACGATGAGGAAAGAACGCGAGAAGAAGAAAGAAGAAGGATGTACTACCACAACTACCATCACCACATCACCATCACCATAGAACTTGGGAGCAAGTGAGTGTTAATTATTAACTTCATTTATGAAAAGAAAGCCTATTTTTCTCATTTAACAAATGGTGTGGGCAAATTGTTCAGTCATTGTATTAGGCTGTGTAAACTGAAACAAAAAAAAAAAAACAAAAGCAAAATAAAACTACAAAAACCATACAATCTTTTTAAGTTACCTCTGACTTGACTTTTACAATGAAGTTACATGATATATTTCCGTTCAACCTTCGAATAAGTACGTTACGAGTGTGGCCCCAACCTGAAAATACTCTCCCGGCGCGTGCGTTCTGGATTGCAGTCTCGTCCCAGCTCGATTATCGTTTATGTAAGGTTCTCTCCACGACACATATTTGCCAGTAGTTCCCTGCTTGACTAGTTCGTCACGAGAACTTGGACAACTGCTTATTTGCGGAGGATTTACAGAACCTGTCAAATAACAGTAGTGTGATATTATATGGCAAAATAATTTTGTCGATTACATGATACGTTTTGGTTTTTAAAGGGCCACAATGGCACAAAAATATTCAGACATAATGAAATAGACCCTTTATACTGAAATCACTTCCACAAATTTGAAAACAATTTGGGTGTTTTACATTCCGTAAAAAAAATGTAAAAACGGCAAGAGGTGGTGGCAGTCGGTGGCAATTCCTGCCACGGTAAATCAATGTGTTGACGTTCCTGCCAGGATTTACAGTGTATCTAGCATGTTTTGTGGCACAATTCAAAAGCATTCAGACCGGGATTCAGACATTGTACTTCAGGCTTGTATTGAGATATTGATCTGACAAGCGAAAGGTGAATCAGCATCCTTCTTTGAGAAGTGAAGCTTACAAGGAAAATAATATTTCCTTTTCCCTTTTTTACAAAAAAATATAAACACACAGATTATTTTTAAATTTGTGGAAGTGATTTCATTTCATTTTATTTGCCAGATTAAAACACACATAAGTACACAGAAATTATTACAAATACTGTATTGCACAATCAATGTAAAACATCCACACAAAGGAGGATGGTCATAACACTTGTATATATAACACTCCTAAAAAAGGAATTAAATAAAAGTATTCCACTATCAAATTATAAAAAAAAAAACCATCCGATCATAGAAGGATGGTCACAACACATCCCTTCCCACAACTACAACAACCAAAAACAAGAGGACAGAGTGCACCCCGGCAGGGAGGACCAAACAGTGACTAATAAAAATTACTTTCAAAGTAGCCAACCTATAAGTGCACCCAAATAGCAACAAGGGACAGGTATGTAGAGGGAAGAGATGTACTGGGCCAACACAACTTTGATCCTAGGCCATAGGCCACACACAATAATACCACCATCAACTCACACCCCTTACAACACACACTTCATCCACCAACCCATCCACTCACACTCGAAAAACACATTAAACAAAAAAAAAATATCAAACGCATACACCCAAGTACACACAGAGCTGACTCAAACTGAGACAGTAAGTGACTAATACCCACACAAATCCACACCCATCAAAAATAAAAACAAAAATTAAACCCAACAAAAAATAATTGAAGCCAACTAAAGATAAAAACCTGGGGAAGTTGAACAAAAGTTGATTACGAATATCGGCAGGGAGTTGATCAAAGAAAGCAGGAAAACGATTACAAACGGTAAATTTGTAAATCAGTACGGGCAAAAGTATGAGAGAACTTAAGAGTATCTGCATGGCGAGAGTTGACAGGGATATATTGAAAAGAATCAATATCATACTTGCCATGCAAACATTTGCTAACAAAGGCAATAGTCAGGTATGTAAATCTCTCTCTCAGTAGTCGTGTCCACACGTGTAGTTATTACCGGTATTAACTTAATCAGACTTATGTCCGATGGAATTAAAAAACAAATCCGCTTATCTCCCTCACGTCTATTGTATAATAATGTAATCGTCTCCACATGCGGTCGGACATAAGTCACTTATTACCGGACCTAAATTGATTGGTTTTAGTGTCGGATATAACTTTGCCGTGTGGACACGCGTCGGGGTTAACTCTATCGGACCTAACTAGGCTTAAGTCAGACGATTTAATGCCGAAGAAGAGCTGGGTTAAGTCCGGTCATAAAGTTTGACAGGTACTAGTAAAGTACGTGTGGACGCGTTCTATCGGAACGGTGGCATTTTCGTCTTTTCTGAAGTAAAGCACGGAAAGCAGTGGCGTTAGTCGGGGTGGGCGAAGTGGGCGACTCTGGCACCCTTGGAAAAAACATGGGGAGAAATTTTGAAGGCAAGGGAGAATAAAAGGGCAAGGAAAAGGGAGGAAAGAGTAAAGAGAAGAGGAGAGCCAGGGAGAATCCGGTGTTTTGATGTTATGATTTTCAGCATGCAGAGGCTGACACCGTCTCATTTTGCGACTCAAAGAAATAAGTCAGCCGGCAAGCGAAGCGAGTGCATTAAACGTTTCCCAAATCATACATATTGTTTCCTAAATCCTGGATACGCCACTGATTCGGGGGAAAATTAATCTTTGCCCGTCAACTGCAAGGGAGAAATCTACAGGTCCTTGTCCACACTTGACTAGAAGTCTAGTTACGCGTTTACGCCCCTGATGGAAAGATAGCTCGGCATTCTGCATGTTTCGAATGTACAACCAAAACAGGCTTCTTCTTACCTCGTCCTCTTCGATCAAGGTTAAGCCTAATCGGTTTAGGGTTAGCATCAAGGTGAAGATTTAATTTTCAGATTTTTGTGTTGAAATCACTTTAAGGATTATCACTAATATCTCAAGTTACTTGGACCATGGTTTAAAAAAAGTTACAAGGGGTGGAGACCTTTGGATCAGGCCATTTTGTAACGGAGTGTTAAAAAACAACATCACAGACGGACTTTTTTTCATTAAATTAATTTGGTCTTAGTTTTTTTACTTCCAAATTTTCTAAGGTTTTGTTTAATATTATAGCTTGAACATTATTCTTAGGAAACCCAAAAAACTATTAGAAAATATTTCTACAGAAATAGTTCTGTCACACGGTTGTTAGCATTTTGATGCAAAATTGTCCATACGTGATGACAAAAAGAATGTACAAAGTAGTTTTATTCCTTAGCAGGGCAGAAATTAGAAAAAAACACGCTGAGCAATCGTTGACCTGCACTACGTGTGAATGAAAGTTTAAACTTAAATCAATTAAATGTATCTTCACCAAAATTGAAATTGAAAATCATGACAGACGGTCACTTTTTCATCACGGACGGACATTACTTTTGTATTGGTGGTCACAGTATCATTTTCACCAAAATGAATTGATTTTGCCATTAATTACCATTTAAATGGTCATTGTGAGAATTTTTTAACGGTGTTTAGGTTCCTGTGCATGAATAAAACAGATTTCGATAAGTAACGATGTTTCACATGTTTCTTTCATATTTTAATCATTATTCTAACCTTCTTTGTGTGAAAGTTTATAACCCCGATGCCAGTTCCCATGGACCACATATCGGTCAGCTAGTACCGGTAATATGCTTATCGGACTTAAAGTTATGTCGGATCTAAGCGCTAATACCGTTAGATGCGCGTCCACACGACCAAATTTAAGTCCGATAGTAATACCGACAGGATTTAGATCCGATCAGTGCGGGTCCACACGGCAACTTTAAGCCCGACGTTAATACCGACCAGAGTTAGTACCGGTATTAAGTGACTTAAGTCCGACCGTGTGGACACGACTTTTGATATGAGGTCTAGCTGCTGAAGACGCTCACAATACTGAAGTTCACCCCTGGATGCTGGAATGCAACTACGGACCAGTCGTGTTGAATTTTTTCCAAAGGAATTACATGTGACCAGTTGATATGGTGAACACAAGAAGGAACGCCGAAGTCGTATTCAAGAATGGGGACGACACAGTTAGATAAAGTCTGACAAGATGTTGGATCATGCAGCGAACCAGCCCGCCTAATAAAACCAAGGAAGCGTAGAGGCCACGAGAAGTGACATTTTTAATATGATCACCCCCATTTAAATTAGATGTGATGCTGAGACCTAAGTACTTGTGACGTGAACAACACCCAGAGGTGAATTGAGATTATAAGGGGGATCCAAGCACCCAGCACAAGTTCTTCTGGATAACCTCAGACTTTACACTTGTAAGGGATTGAGGAACATTTTGTTGGATAGACACCACTGAAACAATATTATTGAGATCATTTTGAATGATGTTACATCATCGACGCTGGAAGGGACCTGTTATAGAAGGGTTGTCATCAGCATACTGCGGGAGAGGAGATTGAACGTAAATTGGCAGATCTGATTTCAGTAAGGGTATATATCATTAATGTTTGTGGCCATTTAACCCTAGCACAACTAAAATCCCAGCAAAACTCACTGTGTTAATTGAGAAAAATGCCACGAAGTACAAGAAAGTAGCGATGACGTCATTCAAACCAAGATCTATGGGCACGAAAAATCGCTGGCCGAGCCAGCGACACCGCCATAGTGTGCTATCCCGGGTCATAGGGCTGGGGCCGAAGGGCCCGGGGTTCGAATCCCACCCGATTTGCGACTTTTCTTGTTCCCCTCTTCCTCACTCCTTCCATTCCCCCGGGAGAAAACCGAACGTCAGGGTAGGGTTAGGTGACCCGTGAATAGTGTCCTTTGAATTAATTATAAAATATTAGGTTTTACCATTTTACCATTTAGGTTTGAAAACACACTTGATGTTCGACCCTGTGACCTCAGGATGAACTTTGATCACAAAACCAGCCACATTCCACAGCTCTAACACAGGCCAGAGCAGTTGCACACAATTGTATGGCACACGAAATGTTTTAAATTTTGTCAATTCAAAGTGTTTTAATTTTTTGCCCTTTCATAAAAGCAATGTTAAAGCCCTTATAGTGTGGGTTGGTGTTGTATTCCCGTAGGATTTTTAATGCTAAAATTGATTTTGTTGCTGTTAGGGTTTCAATAGGACCTAAACTGTCAGAAAATGATGGGGTGCAATTTTTTGGACTGATGCCCCTTTCTTCAAGGGGGATAATGTTAGTACAGGCAAAAATTTAAAATCGAGTCAAATTGTGTTTTAATGTACACTACCGCGTTCGTCTCCTCATAAGGGTTACAAAAATATATATTTGCCTAGGTTCCAACCTTAGTTAAAGCGGTATAGCCCCCGTAATGGTTCAAGGTCACCCTGGGGGTAAATGCTCCGATGTTGTTGAAAGTGGTGTCAAATGATTCCTTGTGTCATACTGAAACAGAAAATGCATTTTAATTGATTTTTGATATCACCATTGCGATATCCAGGGAAAGTTCTGGTGTCCCCCATAGACCATGTATAGACCCTTGCGACATTTTGCTATGTAATTAGCCAACCAAATGTCACACACTGTAAAATAATACATTTTTGGATCCTGTGAGACAACACAAATCTGAGCATTGGGTAAATTTTACCCCAGGATGACCTTGAATCATTATGGGGCTATAGCGCTTTAACTAAAGGTCGGAACCTAGTCAAATATATACTTTTTCTAATCCTTATAAGGAGACAAACATGTTAATGTACATTAAAACACAATTTGACTCAATTATAAATTTTTCCCTGTAGTAACATTTCCCCATTGAGGAAGGGGGCAGCAGTCCGAAAATTTGCACCCCATCATTTTCTGACTGTCTGGTCCCTATTGAATGAAAACAGCAAGAAAATCAACTTTAGCACCAAAATCCTACGGAAACTGTTTCATTGACATACCAAACCACACTATTACGTCCCTAAATACCATATTTTTGCCATTTTCAAAAATCACGGAGCGGACTTCTGTCATGTTTTTAGGGGGGAAATCGCCCCTAGATCTAACAAGACAAATAACGCTACCTCCCTTTTTGCGGTGATCGTCAAGTTGGTAGTCATTTTCCTCTAGGGACGTAAGGGATATGAGCAGGTTACTTCTTTCATCTTTCGTCGAGGTTTACAAGATGCACTATTTAATACAGATTTACCATTTTTCAAGTTTTACACACAAATTTTGACCAGGTGACGCTTAGTTTATTTTTGACCCCTTCTTCTTATCGTGTCCAAACACAGTGGTTCTAAAATATGATCTAGCCAGAGATGGGTACAACGTCTGGCTGCTTCACTGAATTCCACAACGTCCTTGTTTGCGCACTGTTGCTCCAACAGTGGCCAGACGAGATGTTCCATTGTCTGTGGTGCTGTTCCACAACCACAGGTAGTGTCCTGATCTGCTTCCAGGTAGCCCCACTTCTGCAAGGAAACCTTAGATCGGCCAGTTCTGGTTCTCACTCTGTTGAGGCATCGCCATTCAGCCCATGAGGAGTCAGCTCCAGGTGGGAGATGCTCACCAGGTTCAATACCAATAGATGTTACTTGGTTGATAGCAAGTCTTTCCACAATGCGACTCTCTTATACTCCTATAGAGACTGATTCAACACTGTCCGCATATAGGGTGCTTCACATTAGATACTTGGCAGCTACGCTCTTGCATGCTCGCTACACTACGACGGATGTCTGATGGAGCAATTCCTGCTAGGATGTGTAAGTTCTCCGTTGGCCCCTGAACACACCTAATAGACAACAGACATACCTATGTACATAATGCCAGGCCAAGATTATTGCATTAAAAGTTTGACAATTTAGAATTATTCTGACCCCAAATCCATAGGTCCTATGACAAGGGCACCACAAGCTCTTTTCATCTTTTATGGTGGTCTATCTAATTGCACACTTAGATTTGCCATATAACCATGTTTTTATTTTTTATACAGTTGTTTATACAGCAAGGATGACCTTGAATACAAACAAAGCACAACGTATATCACTAGACATAGCTCATTCATATAACACCAGCCCAGGGTTACTGCATGTAATTTTTAACACAAGGAAGGTTTAAGATATTGACAAATTTGACCCTTACGTGACCTTTGACTCATCACAAAGCATACCCTATATACACGGCCGTTTTCTTATTCGCGCTATAGCCTATACGGCAGCCAGCCCGTATCTACCGCGCGCGGCAGCTACTGCAAATACGCACTGGTCTAGTTGCGTTGCGATGCAGTAGCTGGAAGATAGGGCTTCCTAAGCACACAGTTAATACAGGTATACAGTGATGTGGCTACTCTGCTGTACCTACCCCAATGACTACCCTGTAGTTGCCCACTACGTGGAGAGAAGGTGGATATGGTGTAGACACGTACCGGAGTAGATACGCAGCTACCACGTATCTACCCTGCGGTTTCTACGTCAAACAAACAAAATTGGCCATGAGAAATACCGCGCGTCCTGAGAGCCGGTGTAACCACGTAGCTACTCCTCGACGACGCAGACAGCTGCTTTATGTACACTATCAATCTATGCGATAAAAATAAACGGAGTCTAGAGTAGGACCTACACTGTAGGTCTAGTGGGTAGGTAATCCGTATCTACTAAGTGGTAGGTGCGTGGTTACTTCCATGAGAAAAATGGCCGTGTAGCTGGCGTTATTATTATGAGTCTTGTCAGAGGTAAAATGATTAAGGAGGTGTTGTAAGTTTTGTTCATCCTGCTACTTTATTATATTGTCATCTTCACATACATATGCACCATATACATCCACATTTTTCATTTAAAATTACAAACAAGTGAAGGCAAGACGAAAGGCACAGATTCAAAAGGTAAAACAAGTCAATCATTCAAAGAAGGACTCCATATTTCATTAAAAATATCTTCTTTCGCATTATACCTTTCAATCTCATAATATGATTTTACATGATTTAAGGATGTGGATCTCTGGTATCCGTTGTTTTGAACGAAAATTATAAACATTTTGGTTAAAGAAATTACCAAACCCAATGACCATTTGCATTTAACATTTAAGCACATGTAAGTTAAGCGTTTTGACCTTTGACCCGTTAACAGCGGATGCTATGAAGAGGTCACCATAGACATCGAGTTCTACAACATACACTCTTCTGATTTTGCATTTGACCTTGTTTTAAGTTGTACACACACTCAATGCTTTGCAGCCCTGTGATAGTTGGTATTTGCCCTAAACAGAACATCGTCATCGACACTAGGCAAAGCTCATGCATATGACACTAAGCCAAGATTATTGCATGCACTTTGTAGCACAGAAAAGGTTACATTTTGACAATTTCGAACTATTTTTACCTTTGCACCCCAAACCATAGGTCCTATACCAAGCTCGTAATTGACTTGCTCATCTTTCATCAAGGTGTACCTCATGATACATTTACATTTGATATATTTTATACTGTTTTCAATTTTTCCTATTTGACCCCGTTTGCATTTTTTGCACAGGTTTTTGCCCCTATGACCCCAGAATGACCTTTGGTCCCAACCATAGCGCACCATTTAGACACTAGACAAAGCTCATGCATATTACATCAGACCAAGATTATTGCACCTGGCCAAGATTATTGCATGCAATTTGTACTACAAAGGTTTTAAATTTTGACAATTTGGAAGCATTTTGAGGCTTGATGTATTTTGCGCAACGAAACGAAACAGGCTCTACTGCACCCGTTGATTTACACTTATTAGACGGGATTAAAGGTGTAATCCAATTGGTGCACTAATCCTGTTTCGTTTCGTTACGCAGCCCATTTTTACCATTGTCCTCAAACCATAGGTCCTATGACAATGTTATCATTAGCGATTTTTATCTTTCACCACGGTCTACCTCATGACAGTTAAAGTTTTGACCTTTGTGACTCTTTGTGACCCCTGAAACCAAAGTATACAGCTGATGCCCTAGTTATTACTCTGACTTATCAGCGGTCAGTTAAGCAGGGTGTTAAGCTAAGGTTGTAAGAAAGAAGGAAACAGAAACAACAAATTCGACAAACCCTTAACTTTAAAAAGAAAGAAGGAAAGGAAAAAGAAGCAAGCTTTTTATTCAAATATTTGATTATCAATTGTATGAACTTCTGTATTTACTTCGTGAATCGTGATGCACAATACCAGTGCCACTATGTCACATTTATCGTGGTATATTAGTGACCTTTACCCATTATTAGTAATTGGCAGAATTGGCTCAAATGGATTTTTGTAATTGGCAGAATTGGCTGAAATGGATTTTGTGTTTCGGATATATATACGTATATATTAATATTCCGCCTGAAAGGATGTGTATTTAGTAGGTCCGAGTACATTTAACGGCTATTTTAGTAAACGGTCTGACATTCACAAGTATGGCACGAGAAATATCAACAATTACAATCTTACGAAAAATAAGAAGTTTTTACTGATCAATCCGTGCGAACGTCCGGTCCTATTCTGTGGAACAATTTAGGGAAACATCTACAAAATTCGAAATCAGTACCTCACTTTCGCAAACAATTTAAAAGTGAACTTATTTCCAATATAAAGAATAGTTTTTGCATTATTTTATTTAAACTGTTAATATGCTGTTGATTTCAATTTGAGTAATTTGAATCATGGTGCATTGAGCCGTTTTATTGTGTTTTGTTGATTGTATGTCCTTATCTTAAGATATGTTGTAACATAACTTTCAGGGGTTGACCCCAGTCTGGTCTTATTGGGCTTTTGGTCAACTCCTCCATAAATTTTGTTTATGTAATTTGCTTTTGTGTAACATGATTTGGTCCACAATTGTTTATTTTACAATGAATGCTAAAGTTGTGCTTCTATTAACTTACTTGTTATAGTCACCAAAAAGCTACACACAGCTGAATTTCCGGAGGCATCTTCAAAAACGTACTTTACAACTGTAATCCCAATTGGAAAGGAATCACCTGAACTGTGCGAATTATAAGACAAAAACACTGTTCCAGAATTGTCAGTTGCTGTAGGCCGATTCCACTGTACAATATTGCTATAAAGTACATTTTTTCAGTATATTACTTGGACAAGAGTCAATAACAGGGTGTTCAGTATCGGCTGTTCAAAACAAAAGGAAAAATAATAACGAGGGTTTGAGTTATGAAGCTTTACTTCCTCATGGCGTGTAATTGTATCATTTTAATAATGTTTAAAAACATGTAATACTACCAATTGGCATAAACTGTGTAACAAGTAGCTACTTTTCCAAGTTACAGGCTTCAAGGCATTTGAGAAATAATATATTGATTAGTTCAATGCATGATAATACATTCACTCTGATCTCTACAATATTCTTTTGCTTGAAACTTACAGTTTAATCACACACTTTGCTACAACACCATTACGTTAGTTTCTTAAACCTTCAAGTTTAAGAAAGCCATTTAAAAATGTATGTTTATTTTATGGTACTTTATCCTTATCAGCTGATGAGACATCTAGCGTTCCGCAAGGAACAGTCATCGGTCCGTTGTGCTTCCTGATTTATATTAACAACATGCGCGACTGTGTCACTGCAGGCACCAAGACCCGCCTCTTCGCAGACGATGCCTTAGTCTACCTGGGAAATAAATTCGGAGGATGACAACAAAATCTTTCAACGTGATCTCGATACCCTCACCAAGTAAGAGTAAGGATTGGCAGATGAGTTTTAACACCGATAAATGCTTTATTATGCATTTTACATCTACCACAACCACTGCGTATAAGCTATATATTAATATCCTTCAAGTTACTGACAGTCACCTATATTAAAGCATCACCTTCAGCAACAATATAGGTGGGAAACCTCATATTGACAATACCAAAAGCTGCAGGAAAAACTATAGGTGTCATACGCAGAAACGTAAAATCCTGTATTACGGATGTTAAACCACGCCTGTACCTTGCTCTAGTTCAACCTAAACTTTAATATGGCGTTACCGCCTCGTTTCCCAAAACGGCTGAGAAAAACCTCAACTTGACTCGATTCAAAGATCCGCTGCCAGGATGTGTTTAAATGATTACTCAAGGGACTCTAGTCAAATATGATCCTCTCCTTGACGACAGATGTAAAATGCTCTAGTGTGATGCGGATACCCGCTTTAATGGAGTATAAATTGATCAAGATCCAGACAAGCTTGCCCATTGACATTTCGTTCGAACAAGTAAGACCCAATAAGCACTCCATTGTCACACTGAAGTATCCATACCGTACGTTCTCCCCCCTCGATTTAATTGTGGCTGTGTGTTTCCCCCTGGTGCATACGCAATGATGTTTCACTACCATTCATAAAAACTCTTTGTCCGCCAACCGCGAAATGCTACAGAAATCTCACGTCTCTCTGAAATCGATGCAATAGCCAATTGCAAAGTTTGAATTCTTCTGAAGGCATTGTGCTGAAGTTGATGGCGAATGCGCATTCTGTATGGACGAAAGTCAAGTACTTTTGTGTTATTTGGGTTTGAAAGGATGAACGGGAGAGTCCCAAGTGCATTAATTTTTGTTGTCAGTTTCTCACTCTGCATCTTTTTCGTGAATAATCCTTGTTCCGATTAAGGCTTGTGCCATGATCTCGATATATCTTCACATTGCCCAGATGGTCGGCTTAGATGGCGGATCCTTGTCGGAAAAGGCTTCCCTGGAGTAGCTTGTAGGCTCTTTGTTTCATGAAACTTTATCCAACGAACACTCTTTGCTGAGTTGTAAGCTGCACCACGTTGCTACCTAATGTTTCTCAAGTGTGAATGCATTTTACCATTCAATTGGCCTAATTCCTCAAGTAATTTCTTATTACATAATCTTACAATGATACATTTAATCTGGCCATAATCTTTCAACCTGTTGCCATATAAGCAACAAAGTAAGCATTCTAGTGGCGGAAATATTCAGGAATTTCTTTCTTTGTGTTCAGGGGGAGCTGTATTCATCATGAATAGAGCGCCCCCTTGAAAAAGAAATTCTTGAATATTTCCGCCACTGAAGCATTCGATACAACACAAACAGCACAAGTGGCACAAGTGAATTTTGATGTGCCATTTTCAAAGCAATGGTGTTCAATGAGGCATGACTAGAGAATGCAAAACACAGTTTTGCCAAATTAACCTTTTGTTTTCAGGATAATTATTTCTGTAACGCCCTGTGTTTGATAGAAATTTTCTAACATTAAAGGGCCATGGCCCGATTGCGAATAGCCTCCGTCCCGGGATTCGCCGATTTCACCGGAAGTGGACACATTTTTGGTGTCGGAAGAAAGCTACTATTTTTCTCATTTGCTCTGTGAATTTTACTTCTGAAATTTGTTTTGTTCTGATATTATGAGCAAAACCCCACCCCATTTGGTTCGACCAATATTAGTCTTACAAGTATTTCTATGGGCGCTCACAGCATCATCGTTTTTCAGTTCTAGCAAACGGATTTTAAAAAATATAGAGTGAAACTTTACATATGGGGTCTGGAGGTTAAGGCCGTTTAATCAAGAGGAAATTAAAAAATTAAATCGGTTATCCCCTTTAATAAAAAATAATGCACTTTAAAAAGCTAATATCAGTTAATGATTTGGTTGTGCTACACAAACCAAAATTCCCAATTAGTATATAAGTGAACAATGGAATTTACCTGAAATCTTAATTAAAAAGTAGCAGCTGGCATTATTCATTGATGAATCTTCAAATGTATATGTGACTAGAGTCGTGCCCAAGGAAAATATATCTCCAGGAAAGTGCGACTGTGAAGCAAGTTTAACATTTCCAGTGTCATATAAAGCATATGGTCTATTTGGCCAGGACAACAATACATCTCTTTTGTCTTTCATAAGTACATGTGACATGCCGTTCGGGCAACCAGAAATATCAGGAATGTTGTAGTCATCTATAAAAATGATAAGTACTGGTGTAAATATGTAATGGTAAACCTTTAAAGAGTCATTAGCACGAAATGGGGTAATGAAATGATACAGGACACCCTTCGAAATATGATAAAAGGTACAATAGAATAAGCTTAAAATGCTGAAAGTAACCACAGAGTGGTAATTGTTAGATATAAACAGGCAATGTTTCATACTTCAAGAGACACAACAACCGACACACACACACACATACAAATCATACTACAAACCTATGATAGTTACGATGAAACTGCAATTTGCTACGTTAGCCGAAAGATCTTCATATATGTAATTCACTGTAGTAGTCCCTACAGGAAATGTGTCTCCTGGGTTGTGAGATTTAGAAACCAATAGAGCAGATCCAGAATTGTCGGACACTCTGGGCTCGCTCCATGAAACAGAAATTGGCGGTGTTCCTCTATCCTTTTCCAGTGTGATTCTCCGAGGACAATTGCTGATCACAGGTGGATCTGAATCCGCTGTTAGAGCGTAAATATACACTTCAGATTAGGTTAGATTTCCGGCTTGGAGCAAGAAAGTGTAAGCAAGAAAAATCGGGGTTATTGTCTGGAAAAGGTCGACATTTTGGGAAAACGTTCATTTTTTTGCTAAATTTTTCGCCATGGAAAGAGATCCACAAATTTGGATCTGCAACTGTGATGTCACATATTTTCAAATAATATCATAATGATACTATTCAAAATATCATGGGAAATGCTAAAACATAAAAGTAAAATAGTCAAAAGACCAAAGAGTCACCATATAAAAAATACCCGTCTTTTGACGTTTTACTGGTACGTGCGATGAACCTTGCTAATTTGGCAATAAAGTTCAGCATCGCATGCAGTTTATTCCGTTGAGGCTGCCGAATTCACTAACGCTATCGCGTTTTACACTACGCCTATTTGCAGGTTCTCCAATTAACGCATATAACGTGTGGATTTAATCGATTTATTTGGGAGAAATACGTCACAACAGACCTACTGCATGCTTCTATCACAGAGCAAGCCATCTATTACTCTCTCCCCATCTCTCTCGCTCTCTTTCTCCTGCTCTCTCTCCCCCTCTCTCCCTTTTGTATAATCAAGACCACCAGGAATGAACACTTACGAATAACTTTAACAAAGAATGTACAGTTAAAGATAATCAAGGACACAGTCTCTTCAAAGGTATAAGATACGATTGTAGTTCCAAGCAAAAAGAAATCTCCGGGTTTGTGCGTTTGTGCTGATAATTTAACGTCATAAGGGCTTCTTGTTGTTGCATATGGCTCGTTCCAAGATACAATGGTGCCATTGGATCCCAGCGTGGTCAACGTCGTCAAGCCACCATTTGGACATCGATACAGAGATGACCTGAAGCTATTTGCTGTACGATTTTAAGATATTACAAAATTAACAGTACATTTTTAATTGTTAAGGAGACATTATAAAACAAGAAATACGTCTAACATTTTTATACAAACTATCAATTCGTAAGTTAAGATGACCTAATAATAATTATATAAAGTTACATCTTGAATGAATAATATCAATCCAATAGCTCATTTGTAAAGTTTCATGCCTATTTTGTCTTCACAAGGCCCCCGCTTAGGCCGCTTTAAATCCAATAGAGTTGGTGTACGTGTTGGCAGGTAGTACAAGATTGGTCGTGACGTCCAGGTAATCGGAACAGATGTCGTCATTTCTCAAACCAAGAAAAGCCCTGTACTTGAAATCAGGCTTATAATTCCTTAACCGCGCCTAGCGCGGAAAATTTTGGACATTTTATGGAAGGAGCCTGGATCCGCCATTACCCACAATCCTTTTGTAAAACTATATGGTCATGTGAGTGCAAAAAAGGCGTATCTACATTTTTTTGTTTTTACAGGAGAAGCATTTTTCTTTCATTAAATAGTAAATCTTTGTACGGTATGGAAACATAGTTTTCAGAGGTTAAGAATTTTTAATTTCTACTGAAATCAACTAATCAAGCGTCGATACGACTGTGTATATACTCAGAACACTTTAATCGCTACTGTGTGTGTGCCTAAAACAGTCGACAGGAAATACACAGTGAAATAACTTTAAAAGAACGTTTCTGAAGCTTAAATTATTATGAGGTTCTAATGTGAATGCATTTGTGTTCAGCTGGTGTTATTACCAAGAAAAATGATTGAATAATTATCTTCATAGAGCTTCCTTTGTAAAGGCATGTCAAGAACCAGTTTTACCGATTTGCAGAGAAATACAAGTCATTCATATTTTCCATGATGTTCACCAGGAAAATATGCCATGGGATCAAAGGAAATATTGTTAATTTTGACTACTTATATACTTCGTCGAAGTAAACAATTTTTTCACTATAAATAGTCTAATAAATATAATTAACATTTATTGGGTATGTCAATCGTAAAGGTTTTCATGAAAATGAATAAAATGCCATCTCAATTCTTTTATGAATATAAGTGACCAAGGGACATTGACTCAAGCAAATAATGGCCTTATTAACAAGTAAACCCATCCGCTATGCAGCGGACAAAGCACTTGAGATTTATTTTTTTATTTGGCTATATATTTGATCATTAATTCAAAAAAGGACGAAGGTAAACAAAAGTCATGAAAGAAAAGATCCATAACTTATTGCTGGACCTCATTTCTATTCAAATTACCGCCATGTTTTTAGAAGAAAACAAAAGAAGGTATCCATCGACATATGCTGTAAAGCGGTAAATTGAATAGGTTACGCGGCAAGTTTCTGGTTTTGGTTCTGCACAAAGATGTTAGGTTACAGTCTGCCAAACAACTTTTCTTTCATGACTTTTGTTCATCTTTGTTTCCTTTTCGAATAAATGATAAACATAATGTCAAGGTTAATTGAACGCACAGTAGAAGCCCAAGGTTATTTATTCGTGAAGAAGGATGCCGGTGTAGAAGTAATCATTGTCCGCCGTACTATAGTCGGCTACAACGGTAAGGAATAGGGCAGTCAATTAAGTTGACTCTTCACGCAACATTACTTTCACGCCTATTCCCTTATGGTCTATGGAGCCCGGACTGTCTCTCCCACCGGACTATATCGGCTTTCACAACCGTATCTTGTGCTTTGCGTCATGAAAAAATAGCTCAATCTTAATCGGGGTGGTGATAGCACCTAAAATATTTTCAACTGTAAAACAAGGTTCTGTACTGCCAGATAAAAATAGTATCTAAATTGCTATTATTTGCGGCATGCGGCAGGCATGTGCCACATCTACTGGTCATTGATATTTAGGGAAAGAATTGTGATGACATTTTATTAATTTTCAAACAAATATGCCACAGACACTTTTGGACTTGACATATCCCATAGTATTAAAAGGTGTAATATTTAAATAAATGCTTAATCAAAGTCCTTTTCTAAGCACTAATACTACTAATAATGATGCTTAAATTACGCTAGAAAGCGCGAAGTGTGTATGAATAAATAAAGAAAAAATAAGCTCTTTACCTTTAGTAACTCTAACAAAGAAGTTACAAGAAGCTGCATTACCGGCAGAATCATGAAAAAGGTATTCAACAACGTTGATCCAACAGGGAAAAATCACCAGATGAATGCGTCTTAGATACAAGCATTGCACTCCCAGAATTATCTACCGCATAGGGCTCTGTCCAAGTTACAGTTGTTCCACTCGATTCTCCTTGAACAGATACACTCTTGCCAGTTGTATAACATCTTTTAATTTCGGGAATTATGGTGTCCTCTATTATAAAAATAGAATGAGAAACAAGAATGGATATTTATTATTTATGACGTTTTAAAAACTACTTTATTTCACTTTTTTCATTTATTATATTATATAGTCCAAATGAACCACGGAGATAGCAATATCCCATTTTTATTCAATAAATGTTAGTTAGTTAGTTAAACCAAAGTTTTAAATCCGGTTTTGTCCCCGTCAACGGGGGTGGCCGGATACACCTCACACTCAGCAACACTGCTGTGTTGCTGCTGTATATGAATAAATCAACACAATGAATACAACACTGCTGTATATGAATAAATCTTATTCATATTACTTTTAGATTTTAGTATCTGATTAAATCCCAGTCAGTGGCCCTAAATGGGCTTGAACTGGGGATATGGGGATCAATTACGCAAAATAACTGTAAAAGAAAATCTCCTGAAAGAAATAGACTTCATTTTGATTTTGGCCGTATCTCCTTTACGCCACTGAACAAACCAATGGGAAAGTTACACGGCAGACAATGCCACCTACCAAAATATGACATAAAAAATACATCATTTGTGTTCAATATAGGTAGATTGGACCTTTAGAACACATATTAACACCTTTTTCATTGCACATATATATGTTGTTTAAAAAAAGGCCGTGTTCCCTTTTTTCCGAATGTTTTGCCCGTTAATTTTGAGTTTCTTTGTGGAATTCTAATTTTAGTGCTTAATTGTTAATGTCTTATGACCCTGGTATGTGTGGTATAAATTTCGGGCAAAAATTCCTTCGGGAAAGTGGTTTTCATGGGGGGGGGGGCGTCCATGGAACCCCTTGCCCACCAAATGAAGTAGGAAGACCTTGTCCACTTAAGTGTTAAGGAGATGGAAGAATTTTTAAAATACATCGCGGTCCCCGGACCGCGAGTGTCGTCTGCCGTCGCGGTTTGTGAATGGGGCCAAAGGTCACATGAGGTCACCAACATATCACCGCACCCCGCCCCCTCCTTCCCACCAAGTTACATCATCGTAGGCCTTCTGTGCAATTTTTGCAGACGACACAAAAATTCGTCTGATGATGGCCAGAGAGCTTGGGGAAAAAGACTGAACTGATCTGGAACACCATTATGATTATGCTATGAAGGGTATTATTACAAGACCTAAGATTCAGTGGTATGAAGATGAAGAACCTGGAGAAATCTAATAAGGGAAAGAACACTATCAGAAAAGTTTTGAAGGATGATAATCATGAGATTATTGATATGAATGAAATTTGTAAGGAAGTTAAATCTTTTTATATTAAGCCGTATGCAGAGAAGACGTTGACCTGAGATCAGAAGATAATTTTTTTAAATATCTCCAAGTTCAATAGTGACGACAAAATTCAGTGTGTATAAGCCATATAACGAGCGTTTTGAAATTTTTGAATTCAATGCCAAATGGCAAAATGTTTAGTTCTATAAGACATTTTGGATTTCTTTCAGTAAATTTGGTGGTTGCTAGCATGAATTGTACTCATGAAAAGGGTGAGCTAAGTAATTCACAAAAGAAGGGGAGTTATATATTACTCTTGTTTTGAAAAAAAAAACACGGTATAACTGTATAATTACTAGCCTCCGGCCGATTACTTTACTTAATGTTGATTCTAAACTTATTGCTAATAGAATTGCTAAGGTTATTCGAAATGTGATAAAAAACAAACAAAATGCTTTTGTTTCTGGCCGATACATCGGGGATTCTGTTAGAACAGTCGCCGATGTTTTGAATTTCACTAGAAACGAAAATATTCCTATTATCCTTTTATGTATCGACTTTAAAAACAAATTAATGATTTTATTGACCACTGACTTTTGTTCAAATTTTTAAATACGTACAATTTAAGTGTTTCAATTCAACGGCGGATTAAAACTGACTTTTTACAAGAACATTTATACCAGATGTGGTTCAATCATATCAATGGTTTTTTCTTCTGGCTATTTTGATATCAGGAGACGTCTTCGACAAGGCGACTCACTTAGTTGTCAGTTATTTAATTTGGCCATTGGAATTTTATGTATTTATATTTGTATCAATTCTGGTAGCGTAACCTTGAAAATCAGAATTTCACTTTGGCCTAAAACAAGTCATTTCAAAGCGCGACTAGATTATTTTTCACAAAACCCAGTAAAAACGCGAAGTCAGGCACCCGATGTACGAAGTGGTCATAGAGGGTAGTCGAAGTGGCAGGGGAAGTCTACATCGTAAGAAGTGAATGTTCAGTGGAAATCGCACGTAAAAAAACATGCGATTTTTCATATTTCTTTCACCGGGAATATAATATTACAAACATCAAGGAACCTAGTCAACCAACAGTTATAGCTATATTGGCGGAATTGAACGCAGGAGAGGAGTGGACAGAACATCAAATGGACCCAATCCTGCATGCGTGTGTGACGCTGTACGTGTTTCCTATGTGAATTCGCCATTGAAACGATTGTTTGGTAAACATATAGGTCATAATCAGGGGCGGCGTCGGGGGGAGGGAGGAGGGGTGTGGCGGGGGTTCAAAATTCAGGAAAAAAAGGGGTTTAAGCAATAAATTGCGTAAAAATTAGCCTATATGAGTTAATTTTGTACTGTTTCGCCCCCCATGATGTTTCGCCCCGCCTATGATTTTACCCTGGCGCCGCCCCTGGTCATAATATGTCAGCGGGAAATTAAAAAATTGGCCGACAAATTTATGATCTGTAGTTTTATCCTTCATATTCATGATAGAGGAGATGGAGCTATACACAGAAATGTTCATGTTGGAGGACCAGGACTT
The DNA here is from genome assembly GCA_023653785.1 of Ophioderma brevispina. Lineage (NCBI taxonomy): Eukaryota > Metazoa > Echinodermata > Ophiuroidea > Amphilepidida > Ophiodermatidae > Ophioderma > Ophioderma brevispina. The sequence continues at coordinate 69,304 of JAMKCH010045932.1, read as the reverse complement.
TCGAGAAGAAAGTAAAAATAATAATAACAATAAATATGAAAAATACAGATTATCGGTGTAAATATAACTTACCACTTCTCAAACTTCGCTGACAAGCAAACAAATCACCCCTACTCACCACAGCCCCAAAAACCATTGCATATCTGGATTTGTTGACAATTTCTTTATGCAAAACATGGTATATTATTCCTGTCAGTAAAAGCATATTGTCGATGGTACGAATACGTTTCGAGGGAATGTGTTGAGATCAAACTAAAAGGCCATATTAAAGGTGATACTCATTGCGTGGGAAACGGCATTAAGCGATATACCAATGGAAAACTAATGACTTCAGGATGCCAAAAATATCTTTTCCAAAAAATAATCGTGTAATATAGCCGCTATAAACCAAAACCTAACCCTAAAAAAATCAAAATTAAAATTAAAATTGATGGTCAACCCGTAAACTATGTTCACTGGAAGAAAAGGGGCGTTTTCTTTGTGATGATTTATTAACAGAACATGGTACTTTTATGTCAAGTGTTGAATTTATTGAAAAGTACTCTATAAAAACAAATTACCTGGAATACACTGGTATTGTTAGGGCAATACAAGCTAATTTTCATATTCAAACTTTTCCTACCGAAAAAATATACTCACCTATTCTCACGTCCTAATAATGTTAGAGGTCGTGTATTAAACAAAAGAAAGGTTGCAAACTTTTTTACGACATATTTGTAGGTTCTCTGCTACCCTCCTTGAATAACAATGGCAAGGGGATTTGAATATAAGTGACAATGAATGGAAGGAAATATGCAATATAAATTTTAAGTTCTCAGTCGATACTAAGTTAGATGGTTTCAATATAGAATTAATCAAAGAATTCTTGCTACAAATACGTTATTAGTAAAGATGCTGATTGTACAAGATGATCTATGCTCATTTTGTAAAATTCACCGGAAACGATACAACACTTGTTTGTGGACGGTCGCATCTCAAAAGCGTTTTGGTTGTCATTTGAAAATTGGATTAAAGTAAAGTTCATGTAAACTCAGACTTCAAGATGACAAAACGTTCTATACTCTTCGGTTCTAAAAACGACTTGACTTTTACCCTATTAATTACTATTGCAAAGTTCATCTTTACAGAGCAAGAGTTCTTGAAACAGTTCCAAATATTACCAGTCTTAAACAAGAAATTAAATACTATTATAATGTAAACAAATATTGGGCAGTTTGCTCTCTCTCATTGTCGAAATTTCAGAACAAATGAACTTTTTGGCAAAGCCTCATTGATTAAGGATTTTGAGTCATATATATTTTTCGCCATAGTTTTCTTTAAACTTCGTATTTGTGTAGTTTATCGATGTGGTCGACAAATTAAAGGGAAATATATCGAGATCACTTTGATCGTTTTTGAGAAAAAAACAGTGTGAAACACATTATTTTCCGTTAAAATTAACCACATAGGTCTATGAAAAAATAATTTTTATTTTCATGAACATTTCTGGGGGCACGTGATTAGTTGGAAACCATGGCATCTTTTTATAAAAGCTAGGGATGCACGAGTTTTGTTTTGTTTTTTGAGAAATTTTAAAACCCCAAAAGGTTAACGTCGGGAGAATAGGCCCATGTCACATTTGGGTGCGAACGACGCCAGCAGTGGACGCGGAACATTGTCCTCCTGTCCCTGCGCGCTAGTGATTAGAGAGGGTGTTATTTTTCATTGCTACGTTTGAGTGCAGGCACTTGGCACTTCTTGTTTTGGGGGATTTGGCGCGGGGCCGGGGGGGGGGGGGGTACGAAACCCCCTGAATATATGACTCAGACTCCTTTAATCTATTTACTTCATTTTCAATCACAAATGTATGTCTTTGTATGTGATTTTTGGCTCTCATTGATTTAACTAACTGGCATTAGATTTTTGCTGGCAAGTGCGAATTTCTTCTTCGTTGTACTTTTTGTTCTTTTATTTAAAAATCCCTTCGAATAATCTCTTATTAATATGGTGTGGCAGATGTTATATGTTAAGTAATTTGATTTTTGTTACTGTTGCACATGTTGCTGTGTGAGTGAGGTTTGGCGGTCTCTTCTGTATGTTTCTTTCCTTTTCCGCCAAACCCAAGTACAGGGAATAAAAAAAAAAAAAATAAAAACCTAACCCTAATTTCGTTGCGATTTTACGCCCAAAAATACGCCCAACTTTCCTTCTCTGACCTTGGCAAATTCGGTGACGTAGGCGATTGGACATGTTGAACGAGTCTTGTTGCGCAATGCATCTTCCAATGCAAACAAACCCCGAATCGCTGAGAAATAGACACATTTCTCGGGTAAAAATGCGAGTTCGTTTACCTGATGTAACTGCTTCATTTAGAAAAATTTTTTAGCTTCATAAAATTCTATCATTTATGAAAAACGACTACGAATACAAGAGTTCGATTTGTGCACGAAAACAATGAACTAGAAGTTTTATTATTTTGAGTAGGAATATGGTATGACTTCCCTTCAACTTTTCGTCAACGTAATTCGCCATCGAAGTGGTTACATAACTCCCTGGTTACTGGATCTCGCACCTTTTGGAATGTTATTGCTGGCCGTAGACTTTGTGTAGTGATCATTTTCGATCGTGGTGCAGGACTCAAAAGCGTGATCCAGTTGACATAGTTAACGACCGGATTACACGTAACACTTCGCTAGCGAATTCTCGTCGCCCTACTTGGCGTGCTTGGGCTTGAATGTCACACCTGTCAATTGTCGACCCTTTGAATATATAATTATTTGCGCTAAGTTGTTGTCATCAGTACTACTAATTTACGATTTGTCACGACTGGGGCGAACCTGTTTAAAAAAATAAGAACTGCAACTACCCCCCCCCCCCCCATGCCGTAATTGTAAACAAATGATCCCCAGCTGTCCGTAAATTAGGAAAATCTATTAGAAAACATCTACGTCTTGAGAAATCAAATTACGTTGTGATTTGTTCTGAGAAGTATACTGCGATTGTTATACATATAATGGTATATAGACATGGATTTTGTCAAGCGAAGGTTTAATACAGCATGCTTTTCTCGTAGAAAAAGAATGGAATTTGTCACAGCAAGTTTCGGAGGCCTGAATTAATGTCTTGTGGTCTCTATGCACGTGCACCCAGCTGTTATGATAATTAGATGTTTGCCTAATTATGACTATAGTCAAGTGTTTCAAGGGGAGCCGAGTGGAATGTTGCTCGGAATAAAGAATAAAAGAATGGTTCAAGGTATACAAATGCGATACCAATGGCTTACCGACGGAGTTTGCATGATCGATCAAGCCGCGAAATAATAAAATATTGCTATTCATGGCTAAAGTTTGATGTCGTAATAAGGCCGGTTTTATGTCGTAATAAACACAATTATAGTATTTCGCAAGCGAGAGTCTGGTGGAGCACGCTGTGTCTTTCGGTGGTGGCAGCAATGTATAAAATGCCGACTGAACCGCTGGTGACTGAGTGGGATAGAGCACAAATCTCGAACATTACTTCAACAGACAGGTATCTCCAGTGGCGTAACGGGCTGCCCCGCTCTGAGGGGGCAAATTTCCCAGTCTTGGGAAATTTTCCCTCTCAGGGGGGTCAAAAGGCCAATTTTTTCACGGTCAGAGGGCTTAAAAACGGCTGATTTAGCATGATTTTTGCAATTGTTTTCCCGACCCACAGTCGTCGGGGGGGGGGGCAAACCCTGCCCCCTGCCCCCCCCCCCCGCCTGTTACGCCACTGGGCAACTCTTACTGTATTGTTCATAAATTGCTTCAGTTTGTTAAAGTTTGCTGTTTGGAATTCATTCAGTGAATTTGCCTTGCATTTGTGTTTGAGAAAGGTGACATTTTTTTTTTTAATTTTTTAGGTTTTTTCTTTTTTTAATTTAGAATTTTATTAACTTTAGTGGGTAAGCATGTACCACCTTTGTCGCGAACGAATGGAATCGTCGACACGCCCCCAAACTTTTAATGAACTGACAGAATAAAAAATCCTACTATAGGCGGTGCGCGACGTGTGCGTATTTTTAATTCGGGGAAATAAAGGCTAACTCCTGTAACGTACACAGCCAAGCGGCAAATCCATTGACAAGGATGAAAATATCAACAATTGTATTTATGTAAACGTGCTTATTTGAAATGATAACTTACTCTGACACTGCAAAATATTATCATATTATCACAACAAGCTGAATGCTTTTCTTATATGATGCCATAAAAGCATATAAATTTTTATGTGGACATCCAACCTTGAACCTTGCAAGAGATAGCGGAAAGCGGATTGTGTTCTCTTGGACATCCCAGCCAAATAACCGGACATGTAATTTTTTATTATTATTATCAGGCCATAGAGAGATAAGAAAACTGATCATCAGTTTCCAGTAAGTGATTCTGTTCAGTAACTTTGAATAATAGACACAAACAGGTTTTTGTAATGGCAAAAACACGGCTAGTCTCCACCTGGCCAACAAATTGATCCCTCACATCAACACATCCCACATGCGCAGCATATGCAAGTATCACACCTTAATTTAAACATCCTCACCCCCAAGAGTATATTTATTGGTGCCCGATGTTCTGTACCTCTTATTGCCAACAACAAAGCCTACATGTTGTTATATGTCCTGAAGGAGCAGAGAAGTCATATACGACTGTAGAATCCCCGATAGGAAACCAGGTGTTTGGAGCATGACTCGGTGAACAAGTTTCGATTTAGAGTCCCCATTTAAATAAGGTTCATCACACACAGCTGCACTACATGAACTCTTTACGGAAAACTAAATGCGTTAAAGGGAGAGGTTGGAAAAGGGTGATCCGGCAATTCGTGTTATGAAAAACAAATCAATGCAAGTTTCATTCATTGAATATTGAATAATATACAAGTGGCCTAGGTGTAATAAAATTCATAATTATAAGTGTTCATATGAGCAACTACTACGATATTTTGTTCTGCATTTGGAAGCGTCTCATAAACAAAAACAATAATCATAGTAATAATAGTAATACTAAGTGTTTTACCACCAATAAGGTACATCTGTCGCAAATGTCCGCCTTTAGGACCAAGCTGGAATCCTTTTTTGATCCACAAAGCTCTTTTGGCTTGGAAAGACAGCAGAGAGTCAACTTTAAAGCCTCCCGTGGTATCCAAAATATAATACCGTCGGCGGATCAATACACTTCTATCTCATATTTTTGACATTTTTTGAGGAAAATCGGCAGTGTTAATATGACGGAATTCTGCATACTTACAGAGTTTCAGACTTGGCCTCTACCTAAATTAATGAGATATTAAATAGCAAATTTGATCTATGTGCATATAATTCAAATTTATTTTCTCACATCAGCGCTATCTGACATAGATCACTATGTGATGCCCTAAAAATACGTACATGCGTACTTTACCACGGCGATGAATACGTTACATACCGAGCTGGTTCTATACAAGAAATCGAACACGATAAGATACACTATATTACCTACCGATTATATCAAAGCTGCGCAGCACACCAGCGCTATCTAGACATAGATCACTATTTTGTGTGCCACTGAATAACGACAATTGCGCCTTTTTTATAACTACAGGTGCTGAAAGGAGTCACATATGAGTCTACCTGTTTTATTTCAGACATCGTTTGGAAAAAAAGAAATCTTCGTCCATTTGATCTGATAAGTGTACAGTCGTATTAAACAGTATTGGACTAGATAACCACACGCATGGATTTTATCACTGAATTAAAAAACTTCGGAGTGTTTCTTGTTATTTCCTTTTGCCTGGTAGTAAATGACGCAATCGGTATGTTTCGAGCGTATTACGAAGGGAAGATTTTCAATTGCGATTTTCTCGAAACACGTATTTTGTGAAATAGATCAGTATGTGATGTAGCCGACGATATATCCTGGCACTATGTACTGAACAGATCTACCATTATCGCAGATCATAACTAGCTTTAACTATTGTATAGCTACTGGCTACTGGCAAAGTTGTTTTCCTGTAATCTCTTCTTATATTATATTTCACAACTGTTTTTTCCCATCTAAAACAATGATAACAACATCATCATGCATAAACATAGCCTAACACCAATTGGATCACACGCAAATGACATCATTAATGACATCATGGGAACCTACCTATTTTGCAATCTAGAATGATCTCAAAGCATAAAAAACATGACCCATTTTCTAAATTTAGCATTTTGGGGAATGTTCATCTCTTGCTCATTATGTTACAAACAAGCTAAGAACTTTTCCCATGTGAAATCCTCTCTCTAGTTATATAGAGAAACAAAAATAATATTTTATCACAAAATAGAGGATGCTACAACAATGTAACTTCTGAAAAGTTCTAACAGGGAAAGTACCAGATAAAACTTGCTTACAACATGAAAGGGAAAAATAAAACTCCCCTAATGCTATATTTATGAAATTCAATGTGTTTAGAGGACTTTCTGGAGAAATCTGCTATAAATCGCTAGAGATTTTCCCTGGAGATTTACCAGGTATTGCGTAAATAAGGATTGCAAGATAGTATGATGTCATCATTGTGCTCTCCAATTGGACAATGTTAGAAGGTGATGTAAAGCCTATTTTAAGATATGGGGAAACTAGCTGTGTATAAATAGTGCTGGATACAGGAATACATAGTCCGGAAAATGTAGGAGTCCACATTTCTCCTGTACTCACCAGCAACCACCACCACAAAATCACAGGAGCCTTCATTCTTGTATGGGTCTGTAAAAGTATAAGACACTAAAGTTGCTCCGATGGGAAAGAAGTCTCCCGGGACATGAGACTGAGATAACAACGTAACGCTCCCAGAATTATCAGTTGCACGTGGGTGATTCCATGTAACATTTGCTCCAATCAGATTCTCATCGCGCAGCCAATATGTAATTTTTGGACCTGGACATCTTAAACTGGTTGGGTAAGTCACAAATTCTGGTGGATGTGTATCCTCTGTTAGAAAAGTAAGTTTTTAAGTATGTATTAAGCAAAATCAAAGCATATTGTTCAAAGCTACAAAACAAAATAAAATGATATACCCTGCGTACATACGCTGTATCATGTGCCGATTTTTAAATGAAATGGCATTCTAACAGGTCAATTTTGATGGCGAATCCAATAATGAGTACAAGTTTCACTCACAATAACTTCAAGTTGTAGTGAAACAAAGTCGTATACACGCTTTTACCCAGAGAGCTGAGCTACATTTATTGATCACTTGAGGTTAATTTAAAGTGGCAATGGCACATTTTTCAGAAAATATGATTAATGTCGACGGCGACATTAATTATAAAATCGTTCTGTTTACCCATACGCCGCGTTGATTTGGGCTTATAATTTCAGGTAAGGGCTAGTGTGTACAAAAGCTTTATAACCATTCAAAAATACAAACTTTGAAAAATCTGGAGGGCGCACTATTTTTTAAATGTGCCAGTGTCTCTTTAAGGCGAAAGTAAGGTCGGTTAGATTTAGTGATAAAAGCGCGTGTGATAATCATTTACTTTTAATTCAATGGGAATTATAATTTTAAATTAAATATACCACATTTGAAGCTTTTTAAATATATAAAACAAAATAAATTTTTGGTATCAACACACCCCTCCCTCGAAAATCTAGCGACACGAATCAACATAGTAAGCGTATCAACATATATAGCAACGTTACCTCTTACTGTGATAATGAAACTACAGAATGCTGAATTTCCAGCGGGGTCTTCTAGTGTATACGAAACCGGCGTTGGGCCGAGCTTAAACGAAGTTCCAGGCACGTGAGACCTTGATGAGACCATAAGTTTTCCATTAGTGTGAGTTCCTCTTGGTTCCGACCAAAAATACTGAATCGAAGTGCTTCCTGGTGCAACAAACCTGATCTGATTGGCGGGGCAATCATATATCGTAGGAAGTGTTTCTGCAACTGAAGGATACAATTATGCAAAGTAGCTTTAACACTGTAATAACTGACCTATTCAATAATAAAAAATGCCTACTTCATCATCATCATCATCATCATCATCATCGTCATCGTCGTCATCGTCGTCACCACCTTATTTTATTTGCATCCACTCATTCTCTTCCAATATTCTTTGCTGGTGTTTTTACCATCATTGTCAGCAGCAGCAGCCATATAAACTGTGATTGTCTTCATCACATTTTCATCATTAGTTGTGTTATAATGAACATTATTTTGTGGTAAATGGTATATTATACAAATATTGACTGCTCTGAGGGGCATGGTTGAAACTATAGGCCCAAGGTGATCTCGAAACCATACTATGCCCCGATCCAGGATATCCTGGACACTATAGGATGGAGCTCCGCAACCACTTTCCAGAAAATTTATCTCCGAGACGTTCTGCGCTCTCGATAGCTACCATATTAAAAAATAAAAATTTCGCTACCGTGAAAATAGTCCGCCGATAGCGCGCACTTTTTTCGGGCAATTCACCGCCCATGCGCCGTGAATCGTCCTTATCCCGAATTGTTTCTCCAAATTGTGTAGAACACAACCTTCCCGAGACCTTCTTGTGGGTGGAAAAACATTGTGGGAGGGTCGTAAGGTCGCGGAGGGTAGGTATCGATCGCTAGTGTATCCCCCTCTCACTTCTGAGAGGAAAATACACTGCGCTCTCGATAGCTACCATCCACGACCTTACTTTTGCACAGTATCCAACTGGTAGTCTCAGGCGGTGGAAGAAGGTAAGGGGAGGTAGGCACCAGCGTTAGCGTATCCCCGTCTCGCACCGAGAGACTCACCTGGAGCTTTTGATTGCACTCACTTCTACCGGCGCACAGTGCTACAGTAGCAACATCCCCTCTCATAAACTATTTATTTATATTTATTTATTTATTCACTTATTTATATTTATTCATTTATAATTATTTCTTGTCATTTTTATTATTCGTTTATATATATTAATTTAGATATAATTTATTTGTCTGTTTCTTTATCCCTCCTTTTCCTTGTTCTGAAGTTGCGATAAAGCAAATTATATGTAATGGTGGCCATTTTGGCGGCCATTTTGAATTTCAACATAAAGGAAATCATGGATAATTTAGATTTGTACATTATTGAATTCTTTGACCCAACATAATCAAAAAGACTAAAATCATCAACATATCTACTTGAGAAGGCAAGATATAACTAATTATATGTAATGTCAGCTTTTTTGGTGGCCATCTTGAATAACTTTTTTTTCCCCAAAGGGGATTTCATGGGGATTTTGGATATGTTGTTATATGATGTATTCTGCAAGTCTGGTGAAAAATACAGCTCAATAACATTTTTTCCACGTAGTATGTGTATTTCATCTTCAGGGACTATACTACATTCAACGTCATTGGCCCTAGGCTCTGGAACAAGCTCCCGTTAACATTAGAGAGGCACCTTTTTTACCAGACCAGTGTCTTCAAGCGGCTCCTGAAAACATACTTATTTTCTGATGCTTAAAATTTTGTTAACCTTGGATTTGTTAGTTTTCCTTATTATGCTGTACGAGTATGTCATGTTGTTGGTAATTTTATGTATTTGTTGTAAGGCGCTGTTTTCTCTGTAGAGGGCCATATGTATGCATATTATGATTTTACTATCATTATTATTATAGTGCAAAAATTTGTTTTGACCTAAAAAAATTGAAACAATTTTTTGTGTGTTATCATACTTCTAAATGTCACAGAGAATGTGTCAAAAATTCTAGAAAATCAACAATAGGGAACATGTAAAAAATAGGGGGTAAATTTTGTACAGGTCAAAAGAAAAAACGGTCTAATTGTTTTGAAACCTACAAAACCACCATTACTCATCTGGTCATGAGGATTAAAAAAGGTATGGTTTGCCATATCTACGGTCATAGTTTTCAGGATTATAGGCTCATAACGGTTCAAGGTCATCCTGGGTAATTCTTTCAGAGTGCTCCGATTTTTACGAAACTATTCTCAAGTTGTTTGTCTGATCATATCCTATAACAGAATTAAAGCATATTTGCTCTGCATTTGACATTTTAGTATGTAAATTAGATGGTAAGCATTAATGACCCATAGGATATGTAGAACATTGTTAATGTTACATTTGACCTCTAATTACATGACCAAATGGTGTGCAAGTATTATATTACTGGTCCTTTGGGACTATATTATGGACGTCAATTTGGGACCATTTTGAAAAGAATCGGAGCATTCTGAAAACTTACAACAGGATGACATGAACCTTTATTGTCATGTAACTATTAACTATAACCTACAGATAGGACAAACTATGCCTTTTTTAATTCTTAGGGCATGGCCAAAATGTTGGTATAGATTTCAGTATAATGATACCTACTTTACATTTCTCCCTGTACAAACCTTCCACCTGCAAATTCGTGTTCCCCGCTACTTGTTCTTCTAGACTTTTGATATGTTATTCTCTCATCATTTCTAAGTATAACAACACCAAAATTGTTTCTGTTGCAATTAGTTTGAGGTCAAGCCATTATTTTATTTAATTTTCTTGCACTTTTATTATATATCGAGTGTTATCATGGATAAACGGAATATATTAATCATAGTAATTAATTAAAATATCTGGTCTGACCATGCGTGTAGTGTGTAGCGTGTTATGAGATAGGAGATATGGCAGGAGCTATGGTCCTCCGGACTCATATTCCACATACAACGGTGAAGAATAGCGCACTCGATTTAATTGACTCTTCACGCAACATTATTTTCACGCTTTATTCCGTTGTCGTCAATGGAGCCCGGATTATGGCTCCCGACGGACCATATCTCCTTTTCACCGGCATGGAAGCGTCATAAACTCCAGAGGAAATAAACGTTATGAAAGTGAAACGAGACAAGAAGTATCTTATTTCAAAAGACTTTTTACATGTGTACTGGTATTTTTACTTTACGGAATCTCATTCGTGACAGCTAAAGCTGACAAGACACCGACCTTTTATAGTTTTAGGTATATCACTGATAGCTAGCTTGAAGGTTTTGCATTGAATATCTTTGAAAGACAGCTTCTTAAATAACCGACGATAAACATCTTACCAGTTCACAGAAACAAATAATCAATACAAAAATTATCACAGACAACGCAGCGCTAACAATGCAAATATATTTACGCAGGGGGGGGGGAATTAAAAAAAAAAAAAAAAATCTCGTTCCCCTTCGCGCTTTCATTAAAACAGATCGCATTATCCCTGATTTTATGAAATTTCCCCATTTAAAAGTTCACATTCCCTCCTCTTTCGTATTTACCCTCAACTTCTCCATTCCGGCATTAAAATAACTTCTCCCTTCAAAAGAGATGCCCAATATTGATTTTAAATGACATATTACAGTTACACTATCCCCGGGCACCTACTCTGCATTACGTGCTTTATTCCGTTAACGAAATAAAGCACATGGTTATGCTTTATGCCGTTAACGAAATAAAGCACATGGTATAGCATAAGGGTATAATTTAATTGTGCCGATTAGACTTCAACATCGCATTATACAATAATCATGTGACCACTTGATCTTTTACATACGGTACATTCCACATTATGCCAGTAGTACATTCCATATTCGCCGAGTTCCAGCTGTTCACCTTTCAAATACTACGAAAGTATAATTTAGAGGCTCTGAACGATTGGAAAAGATCAGTTACTTACCTTTAACTTCAACTAGAAAAGTACATATTGCCCCCCGTCTCGTTTCCGGATAAATCTTGAAACAGATATGTGACTTTAGTGACACCAATTGTGAAGTATTGTCCGGGAAGTGTGACTGTGCCAAGAGCTGATATTGGCCTGAATTGTCGTCTGCGTTTGGAGGTGTCCATGACACTCTTGCATTAGTTTCATTTTTCACCACTATTAGTTTACTTATAACACTTGTCGGGCAAGACCGAATGGTCGGCGCAGAAACATCCTCTACAATAAAACAATAGGTGTGTTTGAAAATGTTTCAATTATTATTTTGAACTCACTGTGCCATTTGAGACACAAAGTAAAAGGCGCATGATCTGCAAACAGAGATAGACAACCATATTCAATGCCACTGTAGATGTTGGCTATGCGAGTGATCTAATTGCAATTGAAATAGATTCAAGTGGTTGATTTTAAAGGAGAGTGCTTGTCGCGAAAAAATCGTATACGCCACTTGATTATGTCAAAGTTTTAGGAGCTCAGGGATAGCATCACAAAAACCCAACTTATAGCATACTGTTAGTCTAAAGAATTGCGCATTTTTTCATAAAAGAATGACATTTCGCAAGAATCGTTTATATCCCTAACGTCCCTAGATGAAAATCTTGCGCTCACCAACCCCCCCCCCCAAAAAAAAGGGGGGGGTAGCGTTATTTTTCTTGTTAGATCTACGGGCAATTTACCCCTAAAACAAGGTAGGGGTCCGCTTCGTGACATTTAAATGTAGTTAAGGGACGTTAGGGGTATACCTCACAGTTTATTTTAAGATTGGGAGGCATTTGTATTTTCACCCTTGATGACACTAGAAGTTATTGCATTTTACAGGATTCAAAATACAAAGAATGTTGAATCTTGTCAAAATCTGTGCCATTGTACACCTCAGGTCACAAGGATTCAGAAAAGTATAATTTTACCTATATGTGACGTATTTTCAAGATCCAAGCAAAAAATGTAAAAGTTCAACGTTTGACCTCCAATGGGGTCAAAGGTGAAAACTAACTTCTATATCGATCAGAACAGTCTCAATCCGTTCGTCTTGCTCTAATAATTGTTACATCTTGTGGACGTCAAGGTCAGAAATATCCTTTAAACAAAAACAAATGAGCATTGTGCACAAATGATCTGAAATTTATATCATCATACCGATTTGTAGGTTTTCCCGGCCAATTTTCGTTGTTGTTGTCTTTCCCCATTCAACAGTAAATACAGGTATCACAAGTTCTAAGTTTCCCCAACATTATCCTTAATGAAATACAAATACACAATTTCAACAAAATCCCAAATGCAAATGACAGGGGACGCTTTTCTGCCCATCTTGTGAAAAAATGATAGAAATCCAATCACGCATTTCAACACGAACTTCATTTGAATGAAAAAAGTGCAATAAAGAGTTTGAAGAAAAACAGTAAATAGCATTGCTCCAATGTACTGGTTTGAGTAATCCTGCAAGGCAGGGCAGACTTTCATTAGTTGATAACTTTACCTTACAAAAGTTTCCTTGTCTGAAAGGATGTTTAACTAAAAATACGATGCAATCTTTGTAATCTAACATATATTTGAGACCTTTTAATGCAAAGATGACAAAGAAAATGCAAATTAAATGTAACATTTGGGGAACAACCCAATCGTCGAGCGACTTCTTTCACCGCTACACCTTCGTCAAGCCAACCAATTGCCATGCACGCTGAGCAACAGCTATACGCGCCATGTTTAAATCTGGAACAGAAACGTGACTGACACGGGCATAACAAGGGTCACTTGTCAACTGTAGCTGTCGGCCAAATAAGAATAATACCGTACGTACATTACCTGACATTAATAAGATGTATCACCACCAATGTAGTAATTTGGTTACTACATTGGTAATGATGATGATAATAGCAGTCAACATTTAGAGAATAAAGGTATGATTTTGGGAACCGGTACTCTCTTTACGACGAATTGAACCCAAGGCGATACCATTATTTTAAGTGGAAGAACGATGCCGGAGACCGAGTTCTTCCACGCAAAAATAATGGTGTCGCCGGGTTCAATTCGTCGTACAGAGAGTACCGGTTCCCAAAATCATACCTTTATTCTCATTCTTAAACAGCTTTATCATTTAAGGTCATCTTTAACCCAATTTCGCGATACTTTACAGCTTAAATACAACAAGAAAGGACTGCCATCACCCAGTGAAAACAATCCAACAACCCGCTGAACGCAACGATCATGCGCAACGAGACGCAACGTTGGCAGGCGCGCGCGAAAGTAGCAAAACGTGGTATGACGCGAGCGCTTCAAGCTAAAAATAACTTCAATACGCAGCGCGTACTACCTGGGTTCAATTAAACGAATTGAACCCGGGCATCAGCCAATGAAATTGCTTACATTTTCACAGCTGTTTAAGAATGTCGCATAAAACCATTTTGTGGGGTGCAATTACCTTCAGTTACTAAAGCTTGATTTTAAAGCAATAATGATTAAACATACCTTCTATCTCTACCAGGAAAATACAAACGCCGTTGTTTCCAGATGGATCTTCGAATGTGTAAGATACTCTTGTGATTCCAATTTCGAAAAGGTCGTTAGGTTTGTGACTTCGTGCTATCAAATGTACAGTCCCAGAATTATCTGTGGCATATGGCTCAGTCCATGATACATTCAAACCATGATGTCTTGCAAGAAGGCTTTTCTTTGAAGGACAACTCTTGATTTCAGGAAGTTCTGCGTCCACTGATTATGATAATAGGGATAATGACGATAGTGATGATGAAGAAGAATTTCACAATGATAAAAACAGCTCAACCTTTGCCGTTGATATTTAAGTTTGACCTTCCTTTTAACTTTTGACACATAAACATTGTGAGGTCGCCATTGACATTTTTTTATGATCTGACATTCTCTTGCTTGTTTGTGTCCTTTTTTGGTTTTACAAATTGTCTTGTTATTATAACTTTGAATTATTAACTTAACTGATTTGGTCTGGTTTGCTTAAAAGAATTATAACATCAATTAAATCAATTATATTACAGCAACAAGTGTAAAAAGAGTAATTGTTACTATTTGTTTGCACAATTCACCGTAACTTAAAATATGTATGTTTGTTAACTTTAATTCAAATTAAATAAGTTAAGAGTGTTTGTGAGCATTATTTATTTACATATTTTGAGTACTATAAAAATCATTGAATTTACGATTATTTTGAGTCATAACTACAACGTACATTGATCATTTTTTGAATGTACAAGACCTATCCTTACACGCGGAAATGACGGATTTAAGACGGAAATCTGAATATATATGTGAGCGAAGAACGTGAACATTTTAATCAAGCAGAGAGGCGGAACCTGCACTTTTAAATGGAGACATTTTATGAAATATTGTGAACGGAAGCGAATGGGGAAGCGAAAATAAATTGTCTCGGTCATTTCACTATCCCTAATCACAAAAACTTGTTATTTTGGTATACATTGAGTTTGCTTTTTCATATAGCGGTTTTCTTTTTTCAGATACATCTTTGGAAGGAAATTCAAAAGTTCCGTCTTTATAACGAAATATTTTAACCGGATGGCGAAAAAATATTGTCGGACGGAAGATATCAGAAACTGGGACGAATATAGCTATTAGTCCCAGATCGGAATATGGGATGAAGGTATACCTTAGAGCCTGGACATTGGGGACACACGCTTACCTACAACTGTCACAACAAAAAGTACACGAATCCATGTTACCAATCAAGTCCTCGAAACTATAGTACACCACGTAGGTCCCAGAGGAAATTTATGTCCAGGTAAATGACTATGAGAAATTCTTTTTGCAACGGCCGGATTATCTTTGCATATGGTTCTGTCAGAAACAGCGCTTTCAATAGATCCCAGGATCTTCAAATGTAATGAGGTTGATGGACAACTGTATGTCTGGATATTATATCATCGGTGATATGTTGCAGATATTTAGTATTAATCATCATATAAATTTTATCATCATCACGCGTATATCAGTACTTCAAGGCGAATTCACCAAAAGCTAAAATATACGCTAAATATTCGCCATTAAACGCCACCTTGCTTTACAGTAAAGTGGCGGGCCAGACCTCTGTTTGGTGGGAAAAACGGGGAAGTGATTTTTTTTTTGAGGTGGGGGAGTAAAAGTAAATTATGGGGGGGGGGGATATCAAAAAAATTGAGATTTTAACAATTTAGGCTCAAAATCGAGATTTTTGGTCCCAAAATCGCTGATGTTTTGCCAAAAATCCGTCATTTTTCTTTCGGCCGCGGGGGGGGGGGGGGGGGGGGGCAATACCATGATACAGTACCGTCGTAATTATTGCTTTATTGGGTAACATTGATTGCTATACACATAGACAAGTCTGGATACAACTACAGTCTGGTTTTGTCGTGTCAATTCATACATATTGTCGAGGTTTATTTGGTTTATTTGGAGGGAGGTGTTGTATCGAAATTTAAAAGCAGAGATATGTGGAGCAGATACAATGCTATGGCAAATGTTTAATTCGGTTTAATTTGGAGGGGATGTCTTGATACCGAAAATTGAAAAAGGCCGAAGATATAGTGCCAGCAGATACAATAATAATGTGCAATGTTCTGTTTTTACAGATAAAAACGCTTTAAGGGGGGGGGGGGGGGTAGGGTAGTATGGGCGGCATTTGGTTAAATAATTGTTCCATTACGAAAATGAGATAATGCAATGGCTTAATGTGTAGATTGTAATCTACAAAATGCTTTTTATTCGATCGCAATCGGACATTCGGTCCCGAGATATGGCTGATCAAAGTGAAGCAGTGTACGCGAAATTTGCCAAAAAAAACGCATAGTCTCCTATACTTTATCATGTGAAAAAATTTAAATGGGTTATATTTAAGATATTTTAAAGATATTATTTATATGCCATTTAACGCATTTATTTTGCCTAAGTCGAAGTAAATAAATACTTATATAATTTTGTCCATATTTGTACTGGGTAAGTGATTTTTTTATGTATTTTATTGTTTTCTCACCCAGCGATATTTAAGAAAATTATTTTAAAATTACAAGACAATGGATGCACAGATTTCGACGATTCTTTCATTAATAATTATGATAATTCAGTATAAAATGAAATTTTAAAAAAATCCATATTTCAAATCAAAAGCGCCCTCAATTTTGTCTAAATGTTTCTAGGTCTATAATTCGTTTCGTTAAAATACGCAAACAACCAAATGAAAACGAACGTAACTAGAGAACGCTACATGCTATGCACATGAAAGTTGGCACACATATTGAGCACATATAGGGCTAGTGAACCATGAAGGCCAATTTTCAAAATTTTGTTCCAAATTCAAATTACGCCATGAAATTATGTGATTGGTCGATTGCCGGTTGCCATGGCAACGGTATCAAAAATCCGGCTTCATGGTTCACAGCGTTTTTGTAGTAAAGATCCCTGTAAGTGGCTATAAGCGTAACATGCCGTATTTGTCAAGAAATGACGACTTTAATGCTTTATTTAAGATAAAGGGTTTGCAGTGTCATTTATGGCGAATAATGTGTCCGAGGTCAGAAATAACTAAATAATGGGAGAGGCGCAGCCGAGCCCATTATTTGAACGTTTTTTCTGGCCGAGGATACATTATGAGCCCATAAATGACACTTCAAACCCTTTATTTCTATTCTATTACCTAAAACAGATTCATTTAATAAGAAAATGCATTGGCGACCCATTATTGCAGAATAATGGGCAGTAAACTGACCAATCAGAATGCTGTATTTTCAATAATGGGCAGCAGAGGTAATATAATTACTAATAAAAGTTGGGACTCGACTTTTTTAGGTCTAAAAACAGTCGAAAATGACATCTTCAAGACCGCTTAATATGCTTAAGTGTCTGTTTTCACAAAGGACAGTAATATAAGGTGTTGATATGACCTAACACTAGCAATTTACCGACAAAACGGACATTTTGAATTTGGAAAAAAATGACTGATTGTGGCTTTAAGTGGCTGCGGCGATCAACAAGTCACACTCTCATACATGTCATACAACAAATGTTTCTTCATTAAAGAAAGGATTAAATCTTATGAATGGCAATCGATCTTCAGGTAAGGCTACGCAAAAATATTGATTTAAAAGTACTATCAGTGATTTGCTTAACCAGAAAATCGAAAAAAATCATAAAAAATCAGAGTTTGCATGTTCGTAACAAGTTTAGGTATCCTAACATACCCCGCAAGTTATAGAGGTCTTTCACCTCACTCATGCATAACCTATAGAGCACTGATCTCTACACACTGGATAGGCAATCTCCACGCGATTGCATATCGAGCCGGTGAATATACCGGAAGTTGCGCAGCTTCCCTTTTGCTCTAACTATCTACCCAAACATTTCACACTCGGTTTGCACGGTTCTATGGGCCAGTGAGTGGATGAGTATGCATGTATGCCTTATAAGAAAGTACTTTTTCCTGGGCCAATCTCTAACAAATATTAAGCATTTCAATTTATAAGGGTATGTTGCCCGTTTTGCCTGAATTACGTGAGTAGAAGTAACCGAATGTATTCTAGGCAATTTGGCGACGATTAAGTGAGGTACTGGCGTAGTCCTACTATACACTGTACCATAATACTGTATGCATTGCATTGCCACTGTACTAGACCATTTGCTCTAAATAAAATGCTATAACTCCATGGGAATACCAGTAATGGAGCACTAATAGGCCTAACTTCTAGTTCACTTAAATTTAGTACTATTAATTAATGAGGCTTTTCGCTGGATACATGTAGAAATAGATCTCAATTAGCCTAAGGGATAAGCTTGTGCTTTTTTACATTTATTAAACACAGTCCCTAGACTACTTAATAAATCCCAGGTCAATGACCAAAATTTAAAGTTCCATTTTAATTTCCTTCCAAGTTGATTTACACAATGAATTTTTGTGCAATACTGAAACCCCATAACTGCAGTGTGCATTATATCTTTCCTTCAAAGCAAGATTTCCGTATCCATTGGGGGGGGGGGGGGGGGTCAGGGGTTTGGTTGAGTACCCGTACTCATTCCAGGGGTTCTGAAATGCACCCCTAAGAAGGATAACAGACCAATTTTCACATTCAGTGAAAATAACTCTAAACGAGAGTCGTACTAGCATTTTTTGTAAAATTATTCTTAGTCTAGTTTTTTTCTGCATTTTTTTTAAAAAATAGGGGACCAATTTGCAGTAAAATTATAAACCCCTTGGGGGATGTGGACCTGTTCTCAGTACGGACGTGACTAAATTACCTATTAAATCACCACTATACCAAAAATACACACTCGAGGTTTATTTGTCTGATGTGTTAAGGTTACATTTTCCTATTTTTAAAATCATTGAACCATCACAATCACTGAATCACAACTGAATTGATACCCCCATAGAAACTGCATTATTGTGAATTGTATACCCCTAGAGGTTGTCCGCATTTGCAGCATAGGTTACCCAACACTACTCACTACCACACAGTCGTCTATGGGAAAAATGGACAACGTTGAGAGGTTTCTTTCACATTTAAAACTCAACAGAGGAATACAACAACCTCACCCCAAAGTACAAGTGAAATCACCAAATAACCAAATTTGAACATATGATGACCGGAAAATTTTTAGTTACGAATCACCACAACTGGCCCGATGTCAGACCGGCAACCCAGATTCTCTATAGTCGCCAAAGCTAGTAATTTGCAAATCGATGAGAAAATGATGACCGCGGAGACAATTTCTCAAAATCACTGTCCAAATGCGCTTAGTTTGAGAAAACATACAGTCTGCCATGTCAATCATGAATTTCATCACTTTCTTATATAACTAGTGCATTTTCAGAAATTTAAAGCACTTTCAGAGCCATGCAAGAAGTAGTCCACCCAAGATTTTGCTCCTTACGGCAGCCAGGTTAGTGGTGTATAACCTATAGTCGCTCTTTTTGGGACGAGCATTGGTCCCCCACGGACCAAAATTCAAGACCCCCCAGGAATTTCTTCCATTTTTAAAATAGAACGTGCACGCCTGTAAAAAGAGATACGAGGAAAGAAAAGGAATGGGCTGTTCTAGACAAAAACAGCCCCCTCTATAGTAGGCGCCGGAATTCCAGACTTTTGCACTTTTAATGTCTAATATGGGGTGGGAATTCCAGCCATTTTAGGTATAGCGTTGACGGAATTCAAGTGTTTTTACGATTTTCGAGAAAATTCCGGAAAAAAATCAATATTTTCAACACTTCTATACCCTACCATAATCTCTGGAATTCCAATTTTTTTGTTACATTTGTAGGTCTAGGACTTCCTGGAATGTAAGGAAAGGGGGGGGGGGTAGTGTCTGGAATCTGTAATACGGAAGGTAGCTGTCTGGAATCCAGATAATTCATGGGAGGATAGCCAGGAATTCCAGATATTTTGTGAACAAAAAATTGCGCCTCGATAGGGCGGGGGGATTTTTTTCTGGAATAGCCCAAGGCTTAACCTTTCGTCCACCTGAGCCATTTTTAACAAACAATTTCTCTGGGGGGGGGGTAACCACCACTGTGATTTTCCTTTTTACACATCCGATTCCTATTTTGGTACAACAGATAGCTTTGCGTTTTTCTCTTTCAATTTGTATCTAAAATAAGTACCAACTCCGCAATATGATTCATAAGTAAGAAAGAGTGGAAAATACATGATATAGGTGGGGGGGGGTTATTAAAGCGGAAAAAATCTTGAAGAGGATTATCATATCTAAGATATCAAAGCCAACTTAGGCCTTCTCATGAATATTGCTGTGAGCTGAAACCTGAAATATGGCATTTTAAAGACTTTTTAGATATTTTGAATCATATTTTGTTCACCATAACCCACCTACTCGAAAATCAAACAATAAGTGACAAAACCTTGACATCCGCGCAATTAATCGCCTAATTCTGGCCCTTTTTCATAGTTTCCTTATTCAGTTGTACGGCACAAAACAAGAAAAAAAAAAAATGATCGGGTTCTGGGCTGAGCAAAAGGGCGCCGTGCAATTTCCGTTTACTCACGTTGTTTTTTGCGCGGCGATAGCCTCTCCAGTGTATAGAGATCACGGCGATAGACGATCCGACGGGCAGCTTGAAAGGACCCTCTACGTCGCCGCATACTGGGGGCATTGGCCCCAAACACACAGTACACACACGCCGCAGATTGCCTTTTACGAGCTTAACGAACGAAATAATAATTTACCAACCTACCTTTTTCGCAATTTAACAATTTGCGTCGTTATTTCCATGGAATTATGGAAGAATGATGTCAGAGACTGGCCTAAAACTGGAATTCCAGGCAGTGTCTACTGTGTTGTAAAAATGAAGGTTATCTCGACATTTGTGTGACTAAGAAATGAACGCTTTGGTTAGAATACGTGTTAAAAATTGGTAATACAACAGCGCGTGAGATCAAATAATTTTTAGTAAAAATCAACATCCAGACCAAAAATCAATTAACAACAGAATGTTGATATATTCCGTGTACGTGAAAACTTTAAATAGTTCCCAACGACCGATCGTATTTGCTGAATCTTGACAATCTTCCAATGCGGTTTGTTGATGTTTTAGAAAGGACGCTTCCGTGCCCATGGTGATCGTTTCGGAGATCTGAACAAATTAATATCTCGTTTGTGCATGGTAAATGTGCTACTCCTGGACTATCAGTCACACACGTGCAAATGACCGGCGAGTTACAATGTTGTATTTAGATGAATGGTAGATGATTGTTTTGGTTTTTACTGTGGCCCTACATGTAGTTGATGGACGTTTGACATGTGGAACTAATTTTAACCATGTTTTAAAATGAATTTTGTGAAAACAACATTCGTATTTAAAGCAAACCTATTAAAATATAAAATGAAATAAGTTCATTCCACTTCCACTCATTCCACTTCATATAAGCTTGGCATAAGATTCGTGGTTTTGCATTAATTTTTGGGAACCGATGCATCTGGTACAGCTGCAGACATTCACATTCTATACGTGTCATTGGCGAGTGAATTTCACACGCAGTTCGTTTCCATTTGTAACTTTTTATCGCTATTTGTGCAGCCCATAATTTACATTTTTTCCTGACCGCCCCAATGAGATACCAATGGATAACAGTGAAATAGTGTTGATTTTTTGCCGTCAGAACTGATCAAAATTATCGCTCTTTGTGGTAACGCCCGTAAGTACAACGGAGTCATACTGACATTCGATCATGTCCAACGAGTCTTATCATCTTTTGCATTTCACATTTACGCATCACCCTCATTTCTAGCAAAATAACAACATTACTAAGTCAAATTGTGTGCATGAATCCCGACAGAGACGTATCTCCAAATTCCTAGCAAAATTTTATTTTCAATCGTAAGAAACAGACTTGGCAGGAGATAAATACCCATAACAAGTAGGTGCATGATAATTTAAATACTGCGGCCATTAGGGTTCTTTTTCTTGAGTGTATTGATTCCGAACGCAGCACTGCGTCGACAAGTCAGGAGTCTATACACTTTATACATGCTTGATTGCTACGGGCTTTTCAATTCATTATTGCCTTTGCGTTCGTGCCGACCCACCCACGATAAAAAAAAAACGACGTTAAAGGTTCCCTGTACTAGGTAACGTACAACGTAAACGCGGTGTATAACGAGAAATGCAAAAGATGCCCCAGTCATAGCGGGTGGTGAGTGCGCCGGCCCGTCGTAGGGGCGATCATAGTCGCCGTCGGATTCGTGTATAAGAAAAGGTGTTTTAGTCGTAGTATTCGTCATTCAGATCATTCAGATAAATACCCGACCTCAAAGTACTTGTGCTATTCAAAGTGTGACCCGTACTTTTTTGCATACATATCCAATATGCATGTCGTTCTTTCGATTTAGAAGTTCCAAAATTTTGGGAATGGGACTTTGCCATTCCCCCCGGCAAGATGGCCGCTAATTCAAAAGGTGGAATACCTCTATAGGACCAAAAGCAACCTAATAAAGACAAAATCGGATATTGTAGTCATTGTCCGTACGGACGTACACTTTATTGAATGGAGATTCATATCTTTGGACCTGTTGTTTTCTTCCTTTTGTATCAATTTTTTTCGCTTGGAAAAAATAACTTGTGAAAATTCTAATAGACTTATTCTTCACCATTAATATTTTTTGCTAATTTTAAATAGTAACGCTGTCTTTAATCCACTCCAAGTGAAAGTCGTATTGATGTTCCCTCGATAGGCATACAACCTCTCAGAATAAATAGAATCACCGAAACTTTAATGCCGTGACAATAAAGAAATCACATTATAAATACCTCGTGCAGGCCTATTTTATTTTTTGTCTTATTGCACTATTAGATTTATTATTATTGCTGCTGCTGCTACTGCTGCTACTATATCCCTAACAGACCCTTGCCTTGATTTAGGGGAAATTGTCCATAGCTCCAACAAGAAAAATAACACTACCTCCTTTTTGCGGTGGTCATCAGATTTTCTCTAGGGGCGTTAGGGATATACTTCTACTACTAAACGTTCCAAAAGAAAAATAACGCTACCTCCTTTTTTGCGGTGGTCATCAGATTTTCTCTAGGGGCGTTAGGGATATCTACTAATAAACGTTCCACTGTAACAATTA
Organism: Ophioderma brevispina; assembly: GCA_023653785.1. NCBI lineage: Eukaryota > Metazoa > Echinodermata > Ophiuroidea > Amphilepidida > Ophiodermatidae > Ophioderma > Ophioderma brevispina. Next base: position 46,042 of record JAMKCH010045932.1, on the reverse strand, counting down.
CGTGTCAACGGACATATTTACCTTTAATTTCCACAATGAAACTGCAAGATGCGTTATTTCCCCAGGGATTTCAAATACATATAATACATCTGTCACTCCAATGGAAATAAATCACCAGGGCTATGTGTTCTATTCGCAATATCAACGTTTGTTCTTCCTGACCTATCATCTCTAGCATATGGCTCATTCCATAAAGCTACAGTAAGGTCATTAAAGGGATCTTTCAAGACAGAAATATCCCGTGGACAACTATAGACAGTCGGATTGGTATTGTCAGCTGTATAAAATTAACAAAAAAAAACAAACAAATTAGTAGGTATTGGTTAGAAATTTGCCTATCTTTCTCTTGTATATTGTTATAATATTTCAATTTTGTGGATTCAATAAAATAAAATTTCTCTATGTAATTTTGAGAAGATTATTTACTGTAGGGGAAATGGGATTCTCCAGTATCATTTTGAGATAAATGGATGTATGCATAATTAGATCGTGACTTGATCTGGGAAACCCCTGGTATGTTACTCTTGTTGTAATAAAATTATTACAGAATTCAAGTGACTCTCTAAGTATGTTGAAGTGAGTGTATTTCATAGAAACTGTCAGGTTATGATGTAACTTTAATGGGGTATTTTTATGTTGTGAAGTAACTTTTAAGTATAAATAGCTTTGATTACAAGAAGACTTGGTCAGCAATTTTGATCTGCAGGTTGAGTAAAAATTAAGAACATATTTACCAGGATTTGAAGTTAATAATTTGCTACCACATTCGTGCTCAAAGAACACAATACTGCAATTGGCCGTAAAGCTTGTTACTACTGTCTGTTCAATTAACTTAGATGTCCGGTTTTTATTAATTATTTCAAAAAATATACGCTTTCGAAAAAAAATCACGAAAGAAAAGTTGTTATTCATTATTGGACCCAACAAGATCATTGGGTTCCAACTTGAAAACATATTTTTTCTTTGGATTTTTATTCAATTTACACTGATTTTCATTAACAAACGACAACAAACTGGGTCCAGGTGAATATTGACTTTTGACTCTGAAACTTTGACGATAGACCCATTCACGAATTAGGGGCGCTTCAAAAGAATGTTCATACGAAACATAATATTTTCGTGGACCTTACTTTGATTTTTGATTTAGCATGCATGGGCATATAAATGCATCGTTGAAATACCAATACTTTTAATAGAGGCCCTGTATGTTTTATTCAATTGGTTACGGACAAAAGAATCATACAACTCTCCTGTAATGTTGTCCATTCAAGTTAATGCCGCGTGACACCTTGCATCTCATTTCGTTTGTATTGCAAACAAAGGTTCGGATTTGATCCTGTTGAGCAAAGTTGGTATTATTTATTTCATACCAGTAGCGGACAATATTGATCGTGAATATCCTCCGACGACAACTTTTACTACCAACAAAGAGGAGTCAATGGAACCTTCCACAAAACGTAATTGCTAATGGTACTAAACCTTTATTCGCTCATTTTGAAAACGAGGGTAAAATACCCAGATTTTAATAGATTTGAAGGTTTAAAATGTCCCATTCCCTATGTCATGTAGAAAAAATCTTAGGTCCAAGGATACCAAACAAAATTCTTTTCGTGATTTATTTCGAACGTGCGTATTTTTTTAAATAATTAATAAAAACCAGACATCTAAGTTAATTGAACAGACAGTAGTGTGTTTCCATAAAGTGATCCACTTCTTTCGGACATCATTATGAATTCGGAAACCTTAACGTAATAAGCCACACAGTTAATGTGGTTTATTCCACGGAAACACCCCATGTTTTGCCATCAAGGAACAGAGAGAACCTTGTCGTCTTGAGCTCATGAGCAACTTCATCTTCAAGATTGCTCCATCCAAACAATTATAGACTCTACCGTACCGACTTGAAACTTTAAAGGTACAAGGTACTGTTTAAGTAATTATGTTTTGGATATTCGTGATCAACAAAAATAAAAACAAATTGTTATAGAAATTAAGATTATTTGTGCACTAGGATCATTTCCTTGTGTTTAAAGGGTATTTCCAAGGATACTGTAACAGAATGTCATATCAAAGAGAAACGGGAGCGGCATACTTAAAAATAGATTATTTTTAAGAGGCGCACAAGGGACAGAATTTTTGTAAGGAAAAAAAGAACAAGAAAGAGAAGAAGAAGAACAACAACAAGAAGAAAAATATATCAAACGAATAAATGAACAAGAAGAGAGAAAGAGTAAGTTGAAGAGGAATGTTTTTGGTTTCTCATCCAAATTGAATTTTATGTCGACTTTCCTTTGATTTAAACTCACCCACAATGTTAACATCAAAAACGCAACTTTCGGAGTTACTTCTATCGTCTTCGAATATGTAAGTCACCGTAGTCGTGCCAACCGTAAATATGTCTCCAGGTACGTGCGTTTGTGACAACAATAGGAACTGGTCTTCAGGTGGTGGAACTCTCGGTTCAATCCAAGTCACTTCTCTGCCTTGCTGCATTGCACCGGAACTAAACAAAGGTTTCTATCCCGGACAGTTTGTGATAAAATCCCGGGTCAGCTTTGCAATTTCTGAAGACATGATGAAATTATATAGGGAAGCTTATTATTAACACTCTGATATTTTTTTCTAACCATTAGTAGTCTAAACAATTTTCTCACAATATGAGTGGTTGGATTTTTTTGCTACAGTCAGTAAAATTTTGATTTGTTGTAGAATAGACCCCAGAGAAGCAAAAAAAGTATTTGCCACCTTTTTTATTTCATGCGGAAAGGGGGTCACCAGCCAATTTTAAAATGGCCGCCATTTCCCCCCATATTTTGATTATAGTGTAACTTTTAAGACTCTTAAACATCATTTTAGAATTATAAACCTACTTCAATGTCAACCAAATATAACATAGAACACCAATGACTTTATAATGCACTTTGGGCAATAGAAAATCCAATATGGCTGTCAGATCCAAGATGGCTGCCATTATTCCAATATTTTGATTATATACTCCCCGCCTAAAAAATCCGAACGATGTTGAAATTGCCATCAAACTTGCTTTCAAATGAACGCGCCAAGCCAGCTGGATAAATCTCTCAAACTTCCACATCATGCTTCGTTATCAATGCACAGTGGCGTAGCCAGAGGGGGGCAGGGGGAAGCTCCCCCCCGTGGGGAATCTTGCCCCCCTTGCCCCCCCTGAAAAAAAGCTGGCTACGCCACTGTCAATGCATTACGGATACAGGTCAATAAGCAAACACATTACGCGAACAACGCTCCTGGCATTTATTATTATAATTCACCTACATACCTTTTTAATACAGTAATTTATATCGTTCGGATTTTTTAGGCGGGGAGTATATTTTAACTTTTGGGACTTCTAAGCATCACTTAAAAGTGAATATCCACTTCAATATCAGCCAAGTATGACTTGCATATAACTGTAATGGCTTTTTACTATATTTTGCTCAACAAACAATAATCCAATATGGCCGTCACATCCAAAATGGCCGCCATTTTCCCAATATTGTGATTATAACTTAGCTTTAAGGACCTTTAAGCATTACTTTGAAATGAAAATGCACTTTAATATCAGTCAAATATGACTTGCAAATAACATCAAAAAACAATAATCCAATATGGTCGTCAGATTCAAGATGGCTGCCATTTTCCTAATATTTTAATTATAGCTGAACTTTTAGGACTTTTAAGCATCACTTGAAAATGAAAATTCAGTTCAACATCAATTATATATGACTAACAAATAACACCATGCCTTTCTAATACATTAACGTAAATCCAAAATGGCCGCGAGATTAAACTTGACTGTCTATATAGGCCCTATTGACCTGTAGATAACATGCCAGAATTAATCATCTAGTAACACAACAGTAAAGCTATAGTTGGCACCAGAAACCTCTATACCACATTTAAAGGTTGCCAGCAGCCGACACTAATTTTCGGGCGAATCGCCGCCAAACATGGTGAATCGTCCTTAACCCAAATTGCTTCAGTCTCCAAATTGTAAAAATAAAACCTTCCCGAGACCTCCTTACGGGTGGAAAAACAGTGTGGCAATTTGTGGGTAGGTCATAAGGTCGCGGAGGGTAGATATCAATCGCTATCGATACACTGCGCTCTCAATAGCTATCTTCTGCAACTTTACTTTTGCACAGTATCCCACTGGATAGTCTTAGGCGGTGGAAGAAGGAACGGGAAGGTAGGCACTTACGCTAGAGTATCCCCGCCTTACACCCAGATACTTACCAATAGCTCTTGATTGTGCTCACTTCTAACGGCATATAGTGCTGCAGTAGCAACATCTCTTAGCATAAGAACGTCTCGGAGATAAACTCTATGAAAAGTGTTTGCGGAACTCCATCCTATAGTGTCCACGCCACGATATCTTGAATGGATGAGTCTTTGTAAAATGCCCTGGAGGGGATGTGAACGCGCACATCGTGTTTTAAGACGGACACTTTCGCCCCTTCAGGATGTTATAGTGCCCTCCCTGACACTGACGGCAGACGCATCAAAGTCGGGATGGGGAGATCTAACCCAAGATCTAACCCACCTAAGGTCCCACAACGTGTTGGGCCGGTGGTCTCCTCCTCAAGCTCGCCACCGCGTCAATGTGCTCGAGCTGTAGGCTAGCTATCTTTCTGGTGATGAAGCACTGGGCCACTCTGACTAGAGGAAGAGTGATATTGGTCCGATACGAACACATGACGGTTGTGACATACCTCAACAAGGAGGGGGTAGGAGCCCCATATCTGCAAGAAGAAAGTCAAACTCCTAGAGTGGTCCATGCTGGCATCAGGACATTGCTCTGATAGCGTCCCATGTCCCAGAGAACAAGCGAACGCCCTCTCCCAGAGGGGCACAAAATGTCAGGCGCCAATGAAGACAAGGGGATTGTCAGTGGAATAACGACCCCTCCCGGCAGTTTGTCGGTCATTTTTTCAGGCTACAAGTTCAACGTTCCCATGTGGACCTATTTGCTCCCCCCGTAAATCACCAGCTTCCGGCATACTACACATGGAGCCAAGACCCCATGGCCGAAATGCAATGGTGGCGGATTGGTCGGAGGTCATTGCCTACGCATTTCCCTCGTTGCAATGATACCAAGAGTCCTCGTTCTGGTTCTGTTGGTGGCCCCATGTGGCCAGCTCAGCTGTGTTTCCCATGCACGGCTTCTAGAGCTAATAGTTGGAGACCACATCTTGTTCTCTCTGCGCTGGTATCTGACAAACAGTCCTCCAGCCGACCCATTCATCCCAGAGCGTACCATCCGCCTCTCAAACTGAATGGCCCATTTCCGCCAATCGTATACATTTAGGAGGAGGCCACGCTCGCCGCTCAGGCAGAGCTGAAGTCAACTAGAGAGCAATTACGATTCCCGACTGGTGCGCCAATCGAGAGATCGATCTGCTGCCTGCGTCTGTAAGGGCAGATCGGGATGTCCTAACATGAGGGGTTGGGTGTCCAAATAGTCAGGTGTTACCGCACCGCGATTGGGGTGCTCCATCGAGAGTTCAGAGATGGCACATGAATCTGCTGAAGGGCATGTTTATGGAACACCCCCCGGTCCCTTTACTCGTTCCAGAGTGGGACTTGCCACTAGTGCTCCAGTTCTTAGCATGTCTGGATCTGTCTAGGAAGACGGCGTTTCTCATGGCAGTCACTTCAGGGCGACGAGGTTCCGGAATGTATGCCTTGTCCATTGACGAGGCTCACTTGCGGTGGTCGAAGGATGGCGATTTCATCGCAAAGAACGAGACCTTGATTTCTTTTATACCAGGTGATTATCCCGGACCTAGCTTTAGCCGCGGGACGGTCGGAGAAACCTTGTAGCCTAGTTAAGACACTAAAGAGGTACATCAGGTATACAGAACAGCTTCGGAACACTCAGCAGCTTTTCATCTCCACGGCCCCTCCATATGACCCAGCAACGAAAGACACAGTCAACCGCTGGGTTGCCTCGACCATCCGTAGCGCGCACCGAAAACATCACTATCAGTTGGTCGGCTCTTGGGTTAGGTCCTATGATGTGCGTGCTCACACCCTCCTGGGCATTTTAAAAATTTTAGACACTATAGGATGGAGTTCTGCTACCACTTTTCAGAGAGTTATCTCCGAAACATTCTTATGCGGAGGGATGTTGCTTCTGCAGCAATATGTGCTGTTAGAAGTGAGCACAATTAAAGCTCTAGGTAAGTTTCTCGGTGCGAGAAGGGGACACTCATAACGCAGTCGCCTACCTTCCCCTTCCCTCTTTGCCTGAGACTACCAGTGGGATACTGTGCAAAGGTAAGGTCGCTGACGGTAGCTATCGAGAGCACAGTGTATTTCCCTCTCAGTAGTGAGAGGGATACCTAGCGACCGTATACCTATACCTTCCGCAACCTTACGACCCACTCACAATGTTTTTCCACTCACAAGAAAGTCTCGGGTATGTTGTATTCTCCAAACACCATGTGTTGGCGATGATTCGCCAGAAAATTTATATAACATTGTATAAAGGTTTCTGGTCGGGCCCAAATGAGACATTTGTATCACCTTGACAATTTAAGATAATGCGAACTTTAACTGAGAACAATAATATTGTAACACTCTAGATACAACAGAACAGGTAAAAGACATGTATCACTACCTTTGAGGTATTACTAGATCATTCCGGTATGTTATCTTCAGTGCAATAGGGCCTAGGCAGCCAAGTATAATTTCGCGTCCATTTTGCATTTATGTTTAAATGTATTAGAAAGACATTGGTGTTATTTGCAAGTCATATTTGGCTGATATTGAACTGAAAGTGATGTCTAAAGGTCCTAAGAGTTAAGATGTTAAAATTAATTTAAAATATTAGGAAAATGACAGCCATATAGGATTAATGTTTTATGCAAATATAGTACAAAGCCATTTATGATATTTGCAAGTCATATTTTACTGATATTAAAGCAGATTTTCATTTGAAAATAATGCTTAAAGGTCCTTAAAGCTAAAATATAATTACCATATTGGGAAAATGGCGGCCATTTCAGATCTGACGGCCAAATTGGATTATTGTTTGTTGAATAAAACATAGTAAAAAGCCATTGCAGTTATTTGCAAGTCATATTTGACTAATATTGAAGTGGATATTCACTTTTAAGTGATGCTTAGAAGTCCTAAAAGTTGAAATACAATCAAAATATTGGAATGGCGGCCATCTTGGACCTGACAGCCATATTGGATTTTTTTTATTACGCAAAGTGTATTATAAAGTCATTGGTGTTATTTCTATGTCATATTTGGTGACATTGAAGTAGATTTTTAATTCTAAAATGATGTTTAAGAGTCTTAAAAGTTACACTATAATCAAAATATGGTGGAAATGGCGGCTATTTTGAAATTGGCTGGTGACCCCCTTTGCGCATGAAATAAAAAATGTGGCAAATACTTTTTTGCTCCTCTGGGGTCTATTCTACAACATATCAAAATTTTACTGACTGTAGCAAAAAAAATGCACCCTTAGATTTTTGCTCAGACTATAGACCGATGACTACTATTTTTCATGAGTCTTACCTGTTACTATGACATTAAAAGAACAGTTAGCTCTATTGTCAAATGGATCCGCGAATATGTAGGTCACTGTTGAAGTACCAATTGGAAACAAATATCCTGGTGGGTGTGATCTTGATAAAAGTTTGTCAAATCCATAATTATCATTGGCGTACGGTTCATTCCATGACACAGCTTTAGTTGCATAGCCAGTGTCGGCGGTTTGGTAGATACTGGATGTTGGACAACTTGTTATCTCTGGCGGAACAGTGTCCCCTGTTGATTAAATAGATTTGTAGTAAAGGTAATCAGGTCAGATAGAGAAGGTTATAGCCCATTAAGTCACCATTCTGGCTAAAGGTGTCAAATTTAACATCTACAAAATACCCATGTCCTGCTTGCAAGCTTGCAATTAAAGAGTGTAGAACAAGAAGTACCTAATAAGTTCACAACTTTAGTTCTAAGGAAATGTGCTCCGCCTTTTTCAACATATCATTATATGAACATATTAAGGCTTTAATTTTGTATGTATATTTAATTTAAATTGAAAATTAAAGTTATATGAACTGTATAAAATTTATAAAATTGCACAATTTTTGCCTATTATTTTTTAACACTTCTTATTCTACACTCTTCAATTATAGAATGTAGAGATAGAAGTTTGAATTCAAGTTCAAAGGATTTACCATTTAAATCTACATTTTCTTTACATTCACGACGATGTGATTCATGATAAATGAGCACAGTTTAATGCTGCTATTTTAATACTGAAGATCATTTAAAGAATGATACAAATTGTTTTGTGTACTCACTTTTATGGAAACAAGGAATGAACAATTGACGGTATTTCCAGATGAGTCTTCAAATACATATTCTACCATATCAGTGCCAACAGAAAAATAATCGCCAGCGGAATGAGTCTTTGAAAGCAACCGCACGGTTCCCGAGTCATCTGATGCACGTGGTTCGATCCATTTAACGTGCAAGCCATCATCATGCTTTGCAATCAACTTATTAATGTTACTCGGACAAGAATTTACGCTTATGGTAGGGTTCGTGATGTCATCTAAATAAGATATTTTGAAGTTCATTATAAAGTTTTACTTAACACCTAAGTAGATCCTTATAATTTGATTGGAGGAGTATAGGTCACGTGTCCATTCAATAAATTATATATTGAATGCTTACGCCACATACCGTGCAATTTTTGTTCCAATCAGAGTGCATTTTTGTTATACCTTTCGTTCTGTTGCACGCCTCAGCTTCACAAAACCCAGGTCACATAATTAGAGTTGCGGTGCTGCAGCGAGTCTCGAAACTGGCATAACATTGCCTGAGGCGAACTATGGGGTACGATCGTGTTTCAGATAATTGGCAGGTTCTAGTTGGAATTCTCGACCATGGAGTTTTCTTTGGATCAAGTTTAATGCAGTGAATATAGCAGTAGTAGGAGAAGGTAAATGTGAGTCAACATTTAGGCGTAGCCCGGTGTAGTAATTATTGTCCGGTGTACTCATAGTCCGGGAACAATGGTGAACAATAGGGCAATCGATTCAGTTGACTCTTCACGTAACATTAGTTTCACGCTTTATTCCGTTATCGTCTATGGAGCCCCGGACTATGGCTCCCGCCGGACTATATCTGCTTTCACACCGGGTTAGAGCTAGACCCTGGATCTTGCCACTTGGCTAGTAGCTATATAGGTCCTAGCTAGGCTAGCCTAGGCGCTAGTCTGAGCTTCAAGGATCGCCAATAGATGTCAAATTACCTTTTTCAGCCTATACTGCCCATAGGTTAACCTTTTACTCTCCAAATATCGGTTCTTCCGAAGCTCATTTTAGACGTTGAATGGCGGATGCATTCACCCAACTTACTTTGATGTATGCTTCCCAATAGGCACCCTCCCTGATCTTGATAGCCCGAGGTTGCTCTGGCTCATTCCGCTACGATAGCCCCCTACTATCTCCTCTCCATAGGAGGTAGGTACGGACGACGTGCAACGCTACGGAACGAGCTATGACCTTGACGACAGCTCGGACGAGGGGGGGGGGGCACATTTTCAGACTGAGGATGTCAGGCAGGTGGACACCAACCCAGGCTCGGCAGCACATCAACGTGCTGGAACTTTGGGCAGTGATTCTGGCACTCTGTGGACTGTGAAACCGTATTTTTGGCCAAATCCTGTTAATCCGCTGCGACAAGAGAATAGTCGTATCCTACTCTAACGAGGGCGGAACAACTTGGGAAACGGAGGCTCTGTTGGGAAACGCTCCGCTTGCTGCCAGAAACGGGGCATTAACATGCAGGCGCAGCACCTCATAGGATTGGCCAATGTCCTAGCAGACACTGTCATAAAGGGCTTATGCGGCCCCAAAGTCCGAGTGGTCATCATCGCATGTGGACCTGTTCGCGTCTTGTTTGAACAACTAACTTCCAACGTACTTTACATAGGAGGTGGACGAGAAGGCAGTGGGACGGTACGCCATGACGGCGAATTGGTCAAACGTAATAGGTTATGCATTTCTGCTAGTGGCTATGATCCCGCGGGGTCTAGAGAAACTGTAAACATTGCCTGGATGGTGCTGGCCGTGGTTTTCTCAGCGTGGTAGCGGATACGCGAAAAATGGTTTTTAAACAAGTAGTGCTTTAAAAAAGCCAGGTGGTCGCGAAACGGGGGACCGCCTAGTTCTACTATATTACGGAATTAAGTACAAACACAATTTTGCGCTATGTTCCGTTGTGTTCAACAAAGTTGGTTTGTGATTGTACTAACGCAAGGTCAAGAAAATTACCCTCACAATGTAAAAAAAAAAAATCCCGCAATGTTGCTTTATACTTTCCTCCTGTCAGTACACACACAGCCCCCACCCCCTCAACACACTACCGTCACTATTACTAAACCATCAAAAGACAATAACATTAAACAGCTACAACACGTGCCATTAAAATAACTATAAATAATTACCTAAAACAAAATAAGAAACTTGCAATCAATTGCATGACCGACGGCATCTTCAAAGTGGTATACGACAGTAGTTGTTCCTACCAGGAAATAGCTGTTAGGTTCATGAGACTTTGATATAAGCTGTATTGGCCGTGAAAACGAGTGGCTCCTCGGTTCGTTCCAGGATACTTGAGTTTCTGTCGATCCTCGAAGCGTTAGTACATGTTTAGATGTAGGGCAACCCGTAAGTATCAATTTCCTGTCGTCGGCTTCAAACAGAACGGACAAAAAGAAACAAATTTTTAATATCCAGAAAAGGCTAGCCAAAAATGCAAATTTCCATTTTGGCTTTTAATATTATTTTTAAAGTGAGTAAGATTGCAAAGTCTGTGCTTTTAATTATGTCAAACTTTCTGCATACCAGTATAATTCGTGATTGCACACGTGACTAGGCAAAATCTAATTCATAGTAATTGTGTTTTAGAAACACGAATAGTACTCAAGCTATTTTGAACACAGTAGTAAAATTTCAAAAGAGTTAAAAAATATTCAGGATATTTTGGAGAATTGAAGATGGATAAGTATCTATATATTTTTTTAAAATTTACATTTGTCAAATACATCTCCAATTATTCCTTAACATCAGGACGTACGTGGACTGTTATCCTGTCACTGAGGGTAGGTCGTCTTTTATCCTGAAGGTATACGCTATAGGTGCTTTTGAAAATGAACCTCCACGTATACTTCAAGACGACCACTACTCCCAGATAACGCAACTCCAGTAGATCATAAAAATCTCATTACCAAGCGAACTCCCGCAGTAACTTAAGGCGCAACATCTTATCTACACCTAATTAGACCTAATTAGTCTAATAACTCTGCAATAAATTTAGCCTTATACTTGAAATATGTGTTAAATTATGCGTATTCATTTATTTTTGTAAATTAAATAATGAGCGTAATATTGAATGGGAAAAGGGCGTAACTACATTTTTTGATATGTTTTTAAGGTTTTTGTGCCAAAATTAGCATAAATTTGGTAAAAAAATAGAAATGCACTTTTGCCAAAAATGTTTTAGAGATTTTTTTACTAATTTTATACACCTTTTTAAAAACCATCGCTTTACTTAAATAAAACGTCGTATCTACATACTAGTTTTCCCGTGTCATGCAACAAAATCGTATCTACCAGTTACGACTTTGTTGCACTCAACAGTAATTCAATTTTGAGTGCACATTTAAATTGGCCTATTTAGCTTAATAACTCTGCAATAAATTGAGACTGTCACCTGAAATGTATATCAAATTACGCGTAATGACTACTTTTTCATAATATATAAATAACTCAATTTCGCCAGTTACGACTTTGTTGCACTCACATGACGATTTGTCTTATCAGTGTCTATGCAGCCGTTTAGGAGTGACCTCGTTTTTCACTTTTATACAAATTACAATACTTTTAATTAACACCATTTTATATTTTTGTTTACTTTATACATGTGGGCTACACTTTTTAAAAAAATATCAACCTAGAGTACCAAGTTCTTCAAAGTATTTGAACCTAGACAACCTTTGACCTCTTATTCCAGAACCTCCAAGTGAGAACCGGTTGTGCAAGTTCCATTTACTTCCTTGGAAAAGTGGTATTTTAGCAATAACAGCACAATTTTTGAAGAGCGCCACCAATTTTCAAATTTGATATTTTTTCACCGTTATGTTGGTAATTGTCTAGGAAACTACACCTGCGAACAAGAATGCTCAAAAATGCGTATTTATTAAAAAATAAGCGATTTTGTAATTAGAATTGGGATCCCACAATTTGTACTTAGCGGCAGAGCTGGAAATGCTAAGTTTATGTCCGTCCATGATGAAATAGTGCCACCTCAAGAAAATGACCTCTAACTTGACTTGCCTGAACTAATAAAACAACTAATGGATGAGCGTAGACACGTACATGGCGCTATTTCCCAGCTATTTCATATTGGAAGGCCGTTTCCAGCAGCCGTTGAATTATTATCGGAGATCTCCGATTACGGCGGTCCGGTAAGTACGTATATCCTGTTTCTAAAATTGAAAAAAAATTGAAACCATCGTTTGAAAATTCTCAAGACTGGAATAATACCGAAAGGCATTGTGGGAAAAAGAATGCGGCCCGTAGCGATTGCGTGTTCACTTTTCCGTCTTTGCGAGCACCGAAGTACCCGACAAAAACGTTCAATCTCGCTAGGTTCTATAGGTTCAGACCCAATTACGATACATAATATCGTCACGAATCTTCCAAACAGGCCAATCGACCAAAAGTCACATTTCGAGATATCGGCGATTGAAGTTTTCGAGAATTATGAACTTGCATATCTAAAATTTAAAACATTTTAGGCAAATGATTTTATGTGGACATTGTGGACATTGAAACGTTCTTCATTTGAGCACGCTTTCCATTCAAGTATCCTTTGTTTTCCTTGTCAAATTTAATTACAAAGTGATTGGTCTGTTTGCAAAAACTAAAAAACGTCCTCTGTTTCTATGTCAAAGGAGACGAATGCGCATTGAGCTGTTTGGCGTACTCAAAAAGAGTCGATCGATCGCCTGAGACGGTCACTGACCTGGAGACGGTGGTATTGAACATGTTGAACATACTTTTGCCTGCCGAGGGCGCTAGAAATGACTATGCTTTTGTACGATTTTCTAAGGTGTCATTGTCTCTTACATGCAAAATAATGTGCCAGTGAAATAGAAAAGAGGAATGATGAGGTTCTACCATTTTTATTTTGTATTAGAATTGATTCAATCAAATATTTAATACTTAATGTAAAATATAATACATCAAGCTATAAATATAGTTAATTTGAATGGAAACCTGTAAAAGATGGATTTTACGGGGTTTTGTTGGAAGAATTGCTGCCAGAATTTTCTTGTAAAATTTATAGCATTTTTCCCTGTAAACTTTAGTACTTAATCGTATAATTGAAAATTCATAATAATGTACGATAATGTTGATTCTCGAAAAAAATCGAATAAAAGCTCCAATTGTAGTCGTTTTATATACATTTGGTAAATTGGACATAAAATTTACAGTATTTTGCTGTATTTCCAAATTGCAGCATCGGCCCACATGTGTAAGTACACTAAGGACATCCAAAGCGTATGTGTAGCGTTTAAACCCTGGGTTTTGTGAATTATTGGACATAATAACTTTCATAAACGTTAAGTGGAAGAAGTTGTGATTTATCTGTTTATTGCTTGAAGGTGTATATTTTGATACTTTTTGCAGGGTAAAAGGAATCAAAGATCACTAGTTTATCTTACTATCAAGTCATTTATATTTGTATTAAATTTACGAGGCGTTCGGACGAAAATCACTTTAATTCTAATGATCGACACATACAACACGTGTTTATAATGAATACTGTTATTTTCAGTACAATAAAACTAAAAACAACTCTTTAATCATATGGTATCTTTTACATTTTTTGTTATTAAGCTTTCAGTAGCTCCAACTGTCATTGAAAATAAATACAAGATTCATGTAGGCTTATTACTTTCAAGTAACGAAAACCATAGGATGAGTATATTGGCAATTAGTGTCAAATGACGTTTCTAAAACTCGTAAAAATAAACGACTTCGGAGTGTATATCAGAACAATTTGAAATGAATTATTGATATTTCCATGGATATTATTTGATTTTTATCATCAAACAGATCATTGCGTATATGTTTCACCTTTGGAGCCATAGCACTCGTAGAGTAGTTGCTCTTATACTTTCTGGTGTTGAAAACTTTCTATGCATAAAAAACTAACCATTTTGAGGTTAAGATGGCAGTTTGCCGGCAAGACTTCTGACGTTTGATTTCAATTCAAATTGCCATATATCAACTAACCTGCTGGAACTCAAAATAATATCGTAGGTATGTGGGAAAATATAGGAAAGAAAAGAGGAAAACGAAACGAAAAAGATTTTGAAGTACTATGTTTTACATTGCATTATTGATCTTAACCCTCGTCTACCTAAGGGGGGGGGGGTGGTTTACCCCCCTTCAGGTTTTTTCACCGGCTTGCTAAAACCCCCTTTTTGGTGCCAAATTATTTAATGTAATTGTCAATTGACATATTCCGCTCCTTTTCATCCAAAACAAACATCCACCGGGGTATAGGAAAGATAAAGGTGATCCCAAAGTAATGGATGGGTGTGGGGGGAGGGGGCAACCACCCTCCTTTGGGAAAAAGTACTGTAGCGGACTTCGGTCCGTTCGCAATCCTCACCTATTTGCCCCGTCCTGGTGACACCATGCTGTCTGCCACGGTATTCCCCTTTCTCATTAAAATGTAATTTAGGTAACGTTTATTGTGTGTATTTTGGGCGCAGCACGGGTGTCCCCCCTTAAGATGCATAAAGTAATGAGATTGTATATGTACGTAGGTTATTATGGTACTAAACCATACACAAGCAGGATGCCTAGCCCTGCTAGCTAGTGTAAAATGTAAACAACGTACACTGCCGTATGTGCAAGCTTGTGTACATCAAAAAAACCTGAGGCCCCAGTAATCATGTTGTTATGATGTTATGAAAATTATTCAGAAAGTACGGGGCCAATATTATCGCATAGGATTTAGATTTAATGCCAAATTTAATGTAGGCCAGCCGTCTTTGGAATTTATACGGATGCCGTATATCGTGTGTCTGCATATGTGTAGGGACTAGAAGTGAATTTCAGTAATCCTAGCCTAGCCCAGGTTTCCGAGTCAGTTTAGAATTATTCATTCAATGCTAAGACTCACCATTAGGCCGTGTTTTGGTTATGTTTTCGTTGTGGCATCATCCCGTAGCGCAAGCTCCCTACGTGTGGTGATCCACGCACTGTTGTGAATAAAGTGCAAGTGACCTGGAAGTCTATTTATATCGCGGCGGTGGATCCTGAGCAGACCGTTCACTGGCGTAATCAGCCAATCCATTTTTTTTTTTTTTTTTTTTATCCACCGGGGTATAGGAAAGATAAAGGTGATCCCAAAGTAATGGATGGGTGTGGGGGGAGGGGGCAACCACCCTCCTTTGGGAAAAAGTACCAACATGTCTAGCACGACACATGAACATCACAGACATTTGATTTTGGTACCATTAGATAGCTATGGTCCTCCTCTTTCCATTGCTACCAAAATGAGTACCAACATACCTAGCATTACGTCAGAATGACGTCATAAAGTTCGCATGTCAGCAAAAAAGCCAATTTCCATAGACACATAGTATAGGAATTGGGGAAAATTCTATTCTTCGCCAAAAAAGGTTAGGAATATCACATTTTCATGATGGAAAATGACTAGTTTTATATAATGAGAGCATTTTAGTGCTATAATAAGGTGTTTGGGTCGCTAAAATTGCGAAATATCAATTTTCCACCTTTTTTTTTTTTTTTTTTTTCCCAGGTTTATGGTTGTGGAACTGCCCTTCACAGTACTCCCCCTACCTCTCAGCAGCCCTCTCCAACCACTCTGTGCTCTCCGTATTGTGTGTTCCCTTGTACTTGCGTGCAAGTCCACCACTACCACTTATAAGAATCAAGATCAGTATAAATCCTCCTTTAGTCCGCATCGGGGTTCCCTTATTGTTATTTACTGTAGGTATACTTCCTCGAAACGGACCCAGGCCCCCTTTATAACATCTTAAGTTAGACTCTGACCGCTCGCCTGACAACGGGGGGTTTGAAGTAATAACATTGCGTTTGTAGTACTATTGTCTTTATAGATACAGAAGTATAATCGCCGCACTGCGTGCGTAAGTGTGCGCAGCCGCTACGACTGGTGTCAGAGAAGATACAACCCCTACGTTCAATCCGCTACAGTACCAACATGTCTAGCACGACACATGAACATCACAGACACTTGATTTTGGTACCATTAGATAGCTATGGTCCTCCTCTTTCCATTGCTACCAAAATGAGTACCAACATACCTAGCATTACGTCACAATGACGTCATAAAGTTCGCATGTCATCAAAAAAAGCCAATTTCCATAGACACATAGTATAGAATTGGGGAAAATTCTATTCTTCGCCAAAAAAGGTTAGGAATATCACATTTTCATGATGGAAAATGACTAGGTTTATATAATGAGAGCATTTTAGTGCTATAATAAGGTGCTTGGGTCGCTAAAATTGCGAAATATCAATTTTCCACCCAATATTCAGTATTTTCGCACTTTCCTCAACATATGACGTCATAGTGACGTCATCATGGGGATGTTGGTATTTATTTTGGTACCAATGGAAAGAAGAAACTCTAAGCTATCATTTGGTACCAAATTTACAAGAATCGGAAGTTCAGTAACGAAAATCACAGGGGGGTGGTAACCACCCCACCCCTTCGGGAGTTTTGTTTAAAAAAATGGCTCGGGTAGAAGAGGGTTAATTTGGCTGTAAATTAATCATGTAAGTAACTTTTAAACATGTAAGCCTATCTAACTAGGAATCAAACCTGGGACCCTCTGATATGAACCCAAATACCTAATAACCACGATACTATGCTACCATACAGGAAATATAAGGACATTGAATTTATGTATATACATTATTTTCCTTTCAAATTAATATATTGTAAATTAAAATGGACAAATATCATACCAAAACGTGAGAGGGTTTCAGCAAGAGGTTTTTGAACTATCTATAAAAAAATTGAAGTGAAAATAGGTTACTACATTAGTGCTTGTTTATGTCCTTTCTGGGGTTACAAATTATCTTGTTGTTATAACTAACTAACATGTAGCTTGTATAACGTGCGCTGTAACGTGCGCTGTAAAAATTACAGTGCACTTCACAATAAAAAAAGGATCAGAAAAAGACAATTCTTGGCCGTAATTTAAAAATATAGCAAAATACTTTTGTGTCCAATTTTCGAGGCCTATTACAACTAAATTTATAAGAGATGCTCCTATTTGAACTTTGAATTATATCAACATTATTATACACTATTATGGATTCTCAATGATAAGTTATTTACAGGAAAAATATTGTAAATCTTATAGGAAAATACTGGCAGCAATTCTGCCAACAAAATCCCATAAACTACAGCTTTTATAGTTTCCATTCAAATTCACTTTATATTTTACAGTTTAATGCATATGTTTTACCAAAATTAACCGAATTTTACAGTATATGCACCGTAAAAATTTGGTTGACATTTGTGGATAGGCCTACTAAGTTAGGATGTTCGCCAAATATATATTTTTCAGTGTTTTGATTGAATCAATTTTTACAGTATACTGTTATTTTTACAGTAATTATTCGGCAGAATTGCTGTCAGTAAAATACTGGAAAAATGTATAATATTTTTGAGTGTGGCAAAATCGTCTCAGATACAGCTACACACATTGTACTAATATAAACTTCGACCAGACTTCTATATAGCCCCCCCCCCCCGTGTTGATCGAGCGAGGAGATGAATCTCGCAATATCCCATTGATCGATAGATCACTTAATAAGCTGCCGTGCGGTGGTTTTCAGGTACAGCAAACAGACGAATGTTTTTTTTTTTTTTTTTTTTTAAATTAATCATGTAAGTAACTTTTAAACATGTAAGCCTATCTAACTAGGAATCAAACCTGGGACCCTCTGATATGAACCCAAATACCTAATAACCACGATACTATGCTACCATACAGGAAATATAAGGACATTGAATTTATGTATATACATTATTTTCCTTTCAAATTAATATATTGTAAATTAAAATGGACAAATATCATACCAAAACGTGAGAGGGTTTCAGCAAGAGGTTTTTGAACTATCTATAAAAAAATTGAAGTGAAAATAGGTTACTACATTAGTGCTTGTTTATGTCCTTTCTGGGGTTACAAATTTCGTTCGTTCGTTCGTGAAAGTCCAAAACCACAGTGAAAGATCCGTCTTTAGCCAGCTGATAGTTTTTACAAATTTTTGAAAATCTATTATATCTACAAATTGGAATGTTATTTTTGCTCAATATTTGGTATATGAAAAGAGCTCGTGATATAGTATCAAAATATGCAAAAAAACTCAATTTCGCCAAAATGGTCGATTGGCCTGTTTGGAAGACTCGTGACGATATCTAAAACAAAACATAGTAACGGACTCTCTGATGGAAAAATCTCCATAGAACTTCTTCGTTTTCCGGAGATATTTGAGATTTAGTTTCATTTGCATACATTCGCTATGACGGACTGATAACGTTAATCTCTCGCGCAGTACTAATTTAGATAATATTTTTCGCAGTCTGTGACACAGACTACACACTTTCCGGACCGCCGTAATATCCGATATTAACTATTCTAATTACAAAATTCCTTCGTTTGCGACACATAGACATTTTCGAGCTTAACCATTCACAGGTATAGTTTACTAGCCAGTTACCAATGCAACCGTGTAAAAATCTCAAAATTTTTGAACAATTGGGGCGCTCTTCAAAAAATATGCTATTATTGCTTTAAAGCATTTTGAAAAATAACCTTTAATGACCCGTAAACAAACTTTGATCACAGTTTCATCAACGTGTGTCCCTCCGGGTTCCCACTTAGGATTTTAACATGGAGTCCACTAGAATCCATAATTTTCCAAATTATGTGCTCCATTGGGATACTGTGTCTAACCCAGATTTTCTATAATTTTTGGTTTTGGGTCGGATTGGAACTATGGTGTGTATGTGGACTCCATTTTTTTGACACATTTGAAATTTGGTGTCCATTTAATGTTTTCGGCGAGTCGTGGACTCATGCAAAATATTATAGCTGGAACTCTTTCCTCTCTTTTCTCGCTCTTTCTTTCTCTTTCTTTCTCTCTTCTTTCTCTCTTCCTCTTCTCTCTTTCTCTCTCTCTTTCTCTCTCTCTCTTTCTCTCTTTCCTCTATCTCTCTTTCTCTCTCTCTTTCTCTTGCTCTTTCTTTTCTTTCTCTCTGTTCTCTCCTCTCTTTCTCTCTCTCTATCTCTCTCTATTTCTCTCTCTCTTTCTCTCCCTCGTTCTCTTTCTTTCATTCTTCTTCTTTCTTTCTTTCTTCTTTCTTTCTTTCTTTCTTTCTTTCTTTCTTTCTTTCTTTCTTTTCTGTTCCTCTCTCCTCTCTCTCTCTCCTCTCCCCAATTTACTGAAACATTTAAGCGAGAACCGATGGTGCAAATTCTATTTGCTTCTATGGAAAGGATGTATGTTTCAAACTTTTGACAATAACCTGAAATGACGCGAAGACGAACTTTTACCTCATTTAATCAACGTGTATCCCTTTCATTGGGTATTAAGATTTACTAAAATTTCAAGTATCGGTCACTCTATATCACCTATGAAATACATTTACTATTAAACTCAACAAAAACGACTTTTGAAAATTGTCATGATTTTGAATACCCAATGGTGTTTCCCATTACCCAACCCAAAAAATCTTAACCAATTTTAAAAATTGGACAATTTACGGACTTGTAGAAAAAGATAATTTACAAAATTTTTAACTATGGCAAAATATGATATGGCCAGCTTGAAAGAACCGTTCTTCGAAGGTGTGAATGACCTTTTTGTGTATTATTTATGGTTCATGGGCAACTTTTTCGATAAATTACTCATACCCGTCTAATCAGATCTTTGTACAACCATGAGCAATTCGATTATACTGCGGTTGGGGACTAACCGTAACATTCACAAGAAAAACGCAGCTAGCAGTGTTGCCGAAGAAGTCGTCAAACACGTATGTTACTCTTGTGCTTCCAACAGAAAACGTATCCCATGGTCGATGCGATTTATAGGCGACAAAAGCGATGCCATTAGTACTGGTTACATATGGCTCGCTCCAGGATACAGTTTTGCTGGATTCACCGATGTCGATTTCTGCATCAATGTAACCAGGGCATCTTGTAAACACTGGTGGCTCATAATCAACTGCACGGATACGAAAAAGAAAAGTTTGTTTCGTTGGATGGTTACGCTCTTTCTAAAGTTGGAGTTTTATTTCTAATTTACTGGCCGATAAAGGTCTTCTACACCCATCATATTCATATTTTAAGATGAATAACGGTATACTAGAATTGGATATTCATTTAATTCAAATTTGACTCGCTCTATAAAAGCAAATGGCACATAGTTAAGCACAATTTTGTTTTCGGCTGTCATGCCAAAGTGACCCAATGTGTTTATCAAAAAATTCTTTGATATTAGGAAAAGCCTGATAGAAGTGTACACCTTTTAAAGGTATATATACATTTTGTTAATGTACAGGATATCAAAACAATTATGAAATATTAGAAAAATTATTATCGTTACAAAACAATCATCAAAATTCTAAATTGTGCTTTAGTTCATCTACAAAGAAATCGCTAAATTGTCTGTGGCTCATCAGCATTAACAACTTATATATCCCCCTAACGTCCCGAGAGGAAAATCTGACGATCACCGCAAAAAAGGGAGGTAGCGTTATTTTTCCTGTTAGATCTAGGGGCAATTTCCCCCTAAAATAAATGCAAAGCGCTTTGAGACTTAATTGTATAAAGTGCTATATAAAAAATTGCACTTATTTTTTTAATAAGGTAGGAGTCCACTCCGTGATTTTTGAAAATAGCATTTAAATGCAGTTAAGGGACGTTAGGGATAGAGTAGGTTTGTGCTACGTGAATGAGTGGTCATATGTTGTAGGGACATTTTGAACAAGACACATCAAAAGCGTTTTTGACGGAGATTGTAGATGTATTGTAAGATTTGTAATTGATATATTATCACTTACTTATCACAGTTACTAGGAAGCTGCAAATATCTTGATTTCCCGACGGATCCTGAAAAATATAAGTAACTTTGGTGACACCAATTTTGAAAACGTCTCCAGGTTTGTGAGAAGTACTCACAGTCCATGCAGAATCAGAGTTATCTCTAGCATACGGTTCATTCCACCAAATAGCTATCTCGGAAGACGACGGGGAGATGTGTTGAACCATCGATGAAGGACAATTACTAATCTCGGGTTTAATTGTGTCATCTTTAAAATAAACAAGATGAATTTATGAATTCATCATTATATTCATGATCACCATCGTCATCATAGGTTAAAGGTAAACGTTATCGCCCACAAAGGTCAAGAATACTTAAAATGCTCTGATTTTTATGAAAGAGGTTTCAAGACGACCCTTTACCAAACCAATTTGTTTTAAGAATATTTTGCCTTATCAAAGATGACTCGTAACGCCAAAGAGAGCAAATGGGCATAGAACTCCTTTTAAGTGTTACTTTTTTGATAATAACTCTTGAAATAGCATCCCAAATAGGGCAAACTATACCTATTCTGAATTCTTATGACCAGATGAATGGAATGGCAAGGCTTTAAAAGGTGCATTTCGTGATTCCATCTTGCGGTTTTGCGTTATGTGCAACTGCTTGTTCCCACGGTCCCATAGACCACTGTGCTGTCATTTTCTGTCCGTTTACGACAGAAAATACAAAATTACGAATTTCTTACACATACGATCGAATTTACACGTAAGATTAGGTACACATGGATTGCTAAGGCTAACGGCTCAGATGATATAAAAATCTCAACTTTTTAGGTAAGTCGTGCATGGGGACGAGGTTGTGGATCTCGAAATACCCCTTTAACACAATGTGATCAATTTGACTCCTATAAATAAAGTCAACGTCCTTCTTACAAGAACCACTGGAGTGGCGTTGTGGTTCCTGTCATTTTTGAAATCCGCATAATCAAAAACCCTTTTCTACAAATTGTCACACACTTACCTTTTCATAAGTGCAAGCAGCCCAAGCAGTGTCCCCACCGTGAATTCCTGGTCATCTAGAGTCATTAGAGGAGGTAAATCTGTGTACAGCCCAAGTATGGGATGCGGTTAATAGATCCCTACTTATAGAAGGTAAATGAGAATCGGGGATTCAAATATTAACAATCTGCAGAAAATAGGGTCAAAGGTTACACAAGGGTGACTGATTCAAAATTGAGGAACCCAACAAAAAGCAAAGGATCCCTCCAATGACTGATTGTTTTGTGTGCATTCCAGGAAAGATTAGCCGACAACCGTCCCTTTTGTTTTATATTCCCATACATTTTGTAACAAGTTGACCCTTTGACCTTAATGTTTACTCCGAGAGTCTGAAAATAAGATCCATATCTATACCAATTTTTGCCTAAAAGGGGACCCTTATGCCAAGGATGCAAATTTTGGGCGAAATCTAACACAAATTTGCCATTTTTCGGGCACGTCATTGAGTACCACCGAAAATTACCCACCCCTTTTGAAAACTACAAGATATAATGTATTAAGTACCGATACACAAATACTGGTCTTTTCATATGCAAACTAATTATGGATTATACTGCGTGTACTCTCGTGCAGAGATCCAAGTGTTTTCTAATCATACCTGAAACAGTGATAATAAAGCTGCATATGGCTTGATTTTCGCTCAGGTCTTCAAATATGTAAGTAACAACGGTAGACCCAACAGGAAACCAATCCATTGGTGAGTAAGTTGAACGCATTCTGACGGTGTCAAGGTTGTCTGTTGCATATGGTTCTGTCCATGTGACGTTTCTACCTCCAGTACCCTTGACAGTCAAAAGCGTCAAACTACCTGGACACTGGACAATCTCGGGTTTCTCCTTGTCATCTGTAATGTAATTGACTTTAATTAACAGGTAATCATTGTTTCACTAATCAGATGTTAAAACACCACAGTGGCATATAGCTCTCTCTGCATATGGACAATAAAACCTCGCTATTGAATTCAGCCCAATGATACACCTTACAGAACATATGTGGTATGAGACAAATTTTCTAACTTTAACTTCTTTTGAGCCTAAAATTACTAGGTTGATGTTACATCTGCCAAAACATTTGGTCATATTAAAGCAATAACAGCATATATTGAAGAGCGCCCTCAATTTTAAAAATGTGAAATTTTTGCACAGTTGTGTCAACTCGTCGCCCACATCAAATACTGTCTTATCTGACGAAATGCCGTTTTCAAAAAAATCGCCATTGAAATTCTACCGGGAGATTTCATGTTTGTACTATGGATTTAAACATAACAACTTACTTTTTTATTTTGCATTATGAAGAAATCATTCTGAAGTTTAAGTTTTAACCTTGCTGAAAGTGCTATTGTATTCCTGATATAACGCTGCAAAGTCATAAGTCTGTATGTGAAACGCAAAGAAGTCGTATTTTCACATACAGCACTAATTTCACCGTTATATTTCAATGCGTTCAGATAGATCTTATGTGAAACACGTCATGTTCAAGCACGAGGCAGATACGACCCACATAGATCTGTATGTGAAAAGCGTAAACAGCTTGTTTTACAAAGAGCGTTAATTATGTGCCTATTGAAATTACGTGTAAATGTAACATACGACAGTATGTGAAATCGCGATATGCAGTTTTGAGCTTATTGGTCAAAATTCTTAATTAATATCTCACAAATTAAGTCATTTTCAAGATTGTAACTTTGTGCATGTATGAACTATAACATAATAAAGTACATATGCAAAATATCTCAAAAAAGTAAAAATATCAGATAAGACAGTATGTGATGTGGGCGACAAATTGTTTAGTAAAATATACTGACGCATGGTAATGCTCAAAAATGCGTATTTGTCATAAAAGAAGCGATTTTGTAGTTAGAAGCGGGATCCCTGATTGTAATATAATGGCGGAACTGGAAACGCCAAATTTATGTCTTTTAATAGTCTTTGGGTCTTTTGGTAAAAAGTGCATAAAATAGAAATGCAAGTAACAAAACAAACCAACCAAAAGTATTGAAATTGAGAAATCGCGGAAATCCCAAAATGCTAAATCCTATGTCTCTTGGGATTTTAAGTGCCAATAATAATGATTAAAATACCAATAATTTGTTTTCGTTAAATATAACATAAGGGTAATGTTTCATTTGAATACGTGATACGTACGTCAAAGCCTTGAATAAAGTTTGACATACAGTATTATCTTTTTTCTTTTTAGTTACATATCTCAAAGCTAGGTGATCCGATCGAAAACCTCGTCCCACTCTTTACTCCATCAAAAATGAGATTTTGGTATCAGAAGAAAGTTCATGTTTTTTTTTTTTTTAAAATTTTAATCTGATCTTGAATTTTGAAATGTTATGACAAAAAAGGTCTCCAGATTGAGGTCGAACAATTAATTAACACACATACTGTCCAAACGCGTCATTTTAGTACACGCTTTGCTTGTTACTATCCAAACGACTTGACCGATTTAACCACAAATTTGTAACAGCATGTTCTGATGATATGCTATCCATGTGAGGGAGAAACACATGAACACTTGGACCATATCGGGTCACCACCTTTAAGCAGATGATAAGGATGAAATATTTTATCTTTAAGGTCAATTGTTACAACAAAATGAACAAGTGTCGTGAATCCGTCTTCTGTTTTGGACCAGTAGGTGGACGTTGTAGTACCATTAGTGAAGAAATCTCCAGGCTTGTGTGACTACTTAAACATTCGGTGTGTAGTAGGTCTATGAAATAGCTAGTTTGCAAAACGGTTCGTTCCAATATACTGCCTGACCGTTTGAAAACTCGGTATTGCAGACGTGCCGCTCTGGGACAAGACGCGATGGGAGCTCTTACTTCAACCTCTGAAAGGAAGAAATTTCCATTACTATATAAAATAGATTGTTTTTAGACCAGATGAAGATGATTAAAACATTAGTTTATTTTCCCCAAGAATAAAATAAAGTAGCAAGCAACAAAGTCGGCGATACCCTTTAGGCGTCGTCTGCCTTGCGGATTATTATAACACAATAATAAAATAAAGTCAGACTTTCACATGCTAACAAGAATTTTTAAAAGGAAATGATCATGACGATGTGATGAGATATATTTAATTTCCCCTTACCTTAATTTAAATTTGACAAGGATAGCCGCATTACAAAAAAACGGTAAACATGTGCTCCCTACTCGCTTTTGGTATAAAAATTAACAACAGTCTGGACTGATACCTAGAGTGATTATTTTTCAATGAATTTTATCTCAATGGTTTAGAGCACTATAAATTCACCACCAATAATGTATGGCGGAGAACCATATAAATGTATTTATTGCAAGAATAAATTTGAAACCAGAAAGATGATTAAACTAATCTGACAAGAAAAATCTCCCAGCCATGTATTATTCTACATCTATTTTACTATGACCAGCCCAAGATGCACTTTCATAAATAACAACAAATAGACCTGCCGGCGGATACGGTAAGGCTCTAAACCGCAGAATTACTGTAAGTGTAAGGTCGATCGGAACTAATTTCCCGTATAAAAACCTAAATCTTGGGACAGTAACTCGTATGTTCAGAAAAATAACACACACACACAAACACACACACACACAAAACCACACACAACCACACACACACCCAACACACACCACTTGTAAACACCAGCAAATGCGGACTTTGAGGTTATACCGGTAGAACGCGGCATTTTATTTTTACCTATCGGATGGGGACATTCAGTAGTTAGGTAGTTTGGCCGTAGCGGTCGCTATTTAGAAAGTATAATAAGAGTGACATAAAACAATGCACACGATGCATGCAAAACTGAAAACCAACTGGAACTGTATGACCGTCACAAATTAGAGGAAATCAAGATGGGGAGAATAATGTGAACAGGGCATTAATCAGTGCGACCGAAAAAGAAAAAACCAAATAATAGTGAAAGACCCCAACGCGGACGTCCCCGTTTCTGTGTGTCCGCGGTTAGAAGGTGTTTCCTCATATGTGTCCGCGGGTTGCAGGTGCTTACAAACAACACCACACACCACACACACACACACCTAAACCACACACACACACACACACAAGAGCCGACCTGGTTGCCTAACCCGATTGGGGGCAGTTAGCAAAACACATCCAGAATGGCTAGACGAAAGCCTCCTCTTCCTTCGGTAATGGATATCGCCGGATAAGGAGGGGGAAAAGACGGACCCTTATAGTTTTCATGAGAACAGTACAAAAGTGTAATTGTTCCGCTTCAAAGCAAGATCAAAGTTTACCTTTTGCGGTTTTCCTTCCCCAACACAATAACACTTCAAATAAATTAAAATACATTTTATGTTAAAATTATATATAATAAGATTCCAATGGCCAATTGGTGAAAGACGACTTGGATGGAATGGGTGAAAATGGACAGATATGGATGGACCAATGAAGGAAGACAGCCAGAAGCCATCAGGAATGAATGCAGGAATGCATGCAGGCAGCATGCAAGAAAGCAGCACAGAAAGAGAGAAAGAGAAAAACATACCGCTAATCACGCACAACGAACAGAAAGCACAGACATCCATCATACATACCTCACGAACTACTCAGCCAAGACATACATACATCCAGCACCACCTAACCGTCACTACATCCTCCCTCCTCCCTCCGACTCCGTCATTAATTTGGGGGATGTCAGGTGGATCCGTTGGATGTCTCGAGCAATCACATCAATGTACTGAAAGGGTGACCACCCTATTTGGGCATGGTAACCTCCAGCATGTGATGTCTGAGACTACTTGATCCAAACGCACGATGACAGTGACCGGCAAAATCGTGCTCGGCGTTGGGCATAACAGAAGATGGGACTATCCTCCATATATCTGTGCTTTGGTACGTGCTCAGCCAGGAATATGTTTTCAGGTCCTTTTTCGATATCCAGTTTATTTTGTTTCAGGATATTCTCTACAGAGGTTCTGAAGAGGAAATCAGCTTGTTTGAATTGGACCGATACCAAATTGACATAAGTGGTGTAGTTTATTATTGCAGGCATTCCAGGCTTATCCGTTGGTGGACAGGAGATTTTTCTTGCTGTCGGCAACCTAGGAGGAGCATAGATTCTTTAAGTCCCTAACCTCTTGAGTTGAGTTACCGTCCTGTAGCCGCAGATAGGTGAAGATTATCTTCTTCATTGACGGGGTCATATATTCTTTTGGCATTTAGCTGTAGGGCCGCTGTATAGCGTCAGATAGGTGATGATTATCTTCCTCATGACGGTCATATATTCTTCTTGGCATTTAGATGTAGGCCCGACTTGTCTGCAGTAGTCCAAGTTAAGTTAGCTTAGATCTTTTGCACACATATCAAATTCGCTGTTAGACCAGACATCATCTGCATAGTTAAGGTCTGTGAGATTCTGAATTTGGTGTGACGTCTATAACGCTTGGGGTTGATGGTGAGTCCCATGTCGTTCATGATGTCAAGACTCTGTCTGAGGATGTAATCAACCGCCATTACAAAGAGATAGGGAGCAAAGGCAGTTCCTTGGAGGATTCCAGTATTTAGTAACTCCTTTGTGGGCCCATCCATGGTCTGCACAAAGCTAGATGGGTTATCATACATGATGGTAATTGCTTTGACAGTCACATCTGGGACACCGTAGTTGATAAAGCATTACATGCCTGTTGACACTGTCAAAAACCTTGAAGTCCACAAACACAATTGAAGCTTTTCTCTTGGAAATTCTCAATTCTTTTATGATCCATCTGAGGGCAAGTCTCTGGGGTAGTGTTGATCTGCCTTTGCGAAAACCATTAAGGCTCCGTCTGAGAATGCTTTCTATGTGAGGAGTGATTAAGCAGAATTCAGTTGTAGATCTTAGAGGCCAGTGGTGACAGTATGATTCCTCAGTAGTTTTAGAGCTGTTGGAGGTCGCCTTTCTTTGGTTGACGACTGTAGAACGATGTTGAAAAGGCAGCTGGTTTGCTTCCCATGTAGGTTTTGTTACAAAATTCCAACAATTGATCAAGGAAATAGTGGATCTTCCAGATTACTGCAGGAATGTTGTAGGGACCAGGCGCTTTCGTGGTGTTCAGTTTCTTCAGGCAGCGCTGAAGCTCCTCTATAGTTAAAGGTTCAGTCGGGATGGGAATGGTGTCTGCTATATTGTGAATGAAGAAAGGTTCATCAAGGTAAGTGATATTCTGAACTTACATTGCCAAGTTGGAAACTAAAGTGTTGAAACTATATGTCAAGGCACTCTTCAGTTGTTTCACCTTTGATTCTTATAGGTGGGGTAGCCTTCTTATCAGTAAGCTCCCTCAGGGCATCCCATGCATGCTTCTTTTCAAGATGTTGGGTGCCAAGTGCTTCAGCCGTGGATTTAACATGCTCATCAAGCATCATCAGTGTTCTGCTGGAGCTTCTAGTGGATTTAGTACGATGCTTTTTTGGCCGCAGCCTTCAGTTTTTCACTGACTTTGCTGACTTTGTCATTTGAGAAAAAGGCAGTAGTTTTATTCTTTCTTCTACAAGTTCTAAGTAGCATCTCCAATGCAATTTCTTTGTTGGCTGAAGTGAGGGCATCATATACTATGCTCGAGGTCAACAAGAGTGTTGAACCTGTTATATACTGCTACAATATACTGCTCACAAAGCTTTGTATCTCCCACTACCTTCCTCCAGTCAATTGTTTTCATGGGATCTCTGGGAGGCGGTTTACTCTGACGATAACATATCCGGCGGCTCCTACAAGAGACAATTCTATGATCAGACAGCTTCAAAGTGTTGTAGGCCCTTGAGCTCTTAATGCTGTTAATGCATTTCTAATGATTTCTTTCTAACCACAATGTAGTCCAGCTGAACAAGTTCAGTTTGGGCGACGGTGTGTCCACAGTCTACTTGCTTGATTTTGGAATATTTTATTAGTGGCAACAAGGTTATTTGTTCCATGAAGTCCTTGATATGCATTCCCCCCATGAACTACAATGCCGCTTCGAGGCCGTTGTGTTGTCTTCCACAGAAGACTCTTATAATCTATGTCATAGCATTCATTGCACTACCTCGATAGGTATTTTAGTACTTTTCATAAAGGGCTGCCTCGTGTAGCCTCTTTGTAGCTTTTAAAATACAAAAGGTCTATCTAGTTATCACTTAAGGCTCCATAACAAAGGGTAGCTATGCTACATCTTTCTGTTTTTTTTTCATTTTGGGTCATAAATGGTCCTTGATATTTCTCAGACTGTTCTCACTTTTTCACAATACAAGTGTATTTTGGGAATGAAACCACGTTGCGTGCATTGTAAAATAGTTGAAAAACACCAACTCAAAATAAATAACTCGAAATATAACTATGATACTTATAGAGGACCTCCTTTTCTCGTAGCTTATCCGGCGATGTCCTTAGGATTTTCAATGTTTTTCGAAAACTTTGGTATGTAAATTACTTTTCAACTTGTGATGGGATCAGGTAAAGTATATGTGATGTGATCAAGCAAAATGAGTCAGAAGTCGCAAATATTGATTTTGAGATTTAGCCAAACAAAGGAGAAAATGCCTTTTGTTTCCTATTGTTTTTGCCACCGTTCAACTGATCATATCTTTGGAATTAATTGATCAATTTCAATGGGGGTTTCAGCAAAATGTAGCTTTGTAAATAGTGCATACAGTTAAATGAAAAAGTAAAAATCAATTCTGACCGACTTCAGACTCATTTTGCTTGATCACATCACATATTTTGTACTTTTGATTCTGACACGGGACCGTAAAATTTCGCTTACCTGTTACGAAAACAGTGAAGCTACATAACACTGTATTTTCAGACGGATCTTTAAACACATAGTTGACTGTGGTTACCCCTAACGAAAATGAATCTCCTGGCGAGTGGGACTTTGAGGATAGGGTAACCGTTCCAGAGTTGTCAAAAAAAAAAAAAAAAAAAACAGAAGTCGCAAATATTGATTTTGAGATTTAGCCAAACAAAGGAGAAAATGCCTTTTGTTTCCTATTGTTTTTGCCACCGTTCAACTGATCATATCTTTGGAATTAATTGATCAATTTCAATGGGGGTTTCAGCAAAATGTAGCTTTGTAAATAGTGCATACAGTTAAATGAAAAAGTAAAAATCAATTCTGACCGACTTCAGACTCATTTTGCTTGATCACATCACATATTTTGTACTTTTGATTCTGACACGGGACCGTAAAATTTCGCTTACCTGTTACGAAAACAGTGAAGCTACATAACACTGTATTTTCAGACGGATCTTTAAACACATAGTTGACTGTGGTTACCCCTAACGAAAATGAATCTCCTGGCGAGTGGGACTTTGAGGATAGGGTAACCGTTCCAGAGTTGTCTGTATATTGTGGTTCGTTCCAAGTAATCGCCATACTTGTGGTACCCTCCTCTGCGACACGACTAAATGAAGAGGGACATTGTCCACGATAGGGGGAATGGTAATATGGCGGCTCGGTGTCATCTGTAATAAAAAACAAATACATTTGTTTTCTGTTTTGTTCTAAAGGTAAATGCAACCTCATAATGGTCTTCAGATAACGTCTATTTATAAAAAAAAAAAAAAAAAAAAGGCTCCATAACAAAGGGTAGCTATGCTACATCTTTCTGTTTTTTTTTCATTTTGGGTCATAAATGGTCCTTGATATTTCTCAGACTGTTCTCACTTTTTCACAATACAAGTGTATTTTGGGAATGAAACCACGTTGCGTGCATTGTAAAATAGTTGAAAAACACCAACTCAAAATAAATAACTCGAAATATAACTATGATACTTATAGAGGACCTCCTTTTCTCGTAGCTTATCCGGCGATGTCCTTAGGATTTTCAATGTTTTTCGAAAACTTTGGTATGTAAATTACTTTTCAACTTGTGATGGGATCAAGTAAAGTATAATTTTGTACTTTTGATTCTGACACGGGACCGTAAAATTTCCCTTACCTGTTACGAAAACAGCGAAGCTACATAACACTGTATTTTCAGACGGATCTTTAAACACATAGTTGACTGTGGTTACCCCTAACGAAAATGAATCTCCTGGCGAGTGGGACTTTGAGGATAGGGTAACCGTTCCAGAGTTGTCTGTATATTGTGGTTCGTTCCAAGTAATCGCCATACTTGTGGTACCCTCCTCTGCGACACGACTAAATGAAGAGGGACATTGTCCACGATAGGGGGAATGGTAATATGGCGGCTCGGTGTCATCTGTAATAAAAAACAAATACATTTGTTTTCTGTTTTGTTCTAAAGGTAAATGCAACCTCATAATGGTCTTCAGATAACGTCTATTTATAAAAAAAAAAAAAAAAAAAAGAAGCTACATAACACTGTATTTTCAGACGGATCTTTAAACACATAGTTGACTGTGGTTACCCCTAACGAAAATGAATCTCCTGGCGAGTGGGACTTTGAGGATAGGGTAACCGTTCCAGAGTTGTCTGTATATTGTGGTTCGTTCCAAGTAATCGCCATACTTGTGGTACCCTCCTCTGCGACACGACTAAATGAAGAGGGACATTGTCTACGATAGGGGGAATGGTAATATGGCGGCTCGGTGTCATCTGTAATAAAAAACAAATACATTTGTTTTCTGTTTTGTTCTAAAGGTAAATGCAACCTCATAATGGTCTTCAGATAACGTCTATTTATACGATAAAAGTAACAATTTTTAGAAAGGAAATTATGCATATTGAACGAAATGTTTTTTTCTTATATACATCTCGCCTAATTTCCTATTGTATCTCTTTTTTTGTGCTGCCCACTATATTTGCGGAACAGGGTTCAGTCCTACACATCACCCACAATCACGTTTCGTGGGAAATAAATGTGGAGTTTCATGATAGGTGCGACAAAGCATCCAGCAATGTTCTATATATTACCAAATAACATTTACAGTTAACAATAAAAACGGAAGTTTGTGCTCTATATCTTTGGAAAAAATTTGCATTTGGAGACTGAAATTTCAGGAAAAATATAGTGGTTCATTTGGTATAAAAATCGAAACAACTTGTCAAACAATGGGGCTGTACCTTCTTTGAACCTACTTTGGTAACTCAGCACCTTTTGTAGTCGAGATGTGGTACAAATGGCTGCTAACTCCCAGGTTATATGGGACTGTGATGGGATGTTCCTTTCAAAAGTACCGACTTGTTATAAACACAGCCTTGACCATGCATACGGCAGTTTGTGGCTACTTTTCACACTCTAATGCAATTTAGAATGCTTTATCCGACAAAGGAGAACCCGTTCTAAGAATAGCTTATACAATTTATATCTTCTTAGCGTATCCACAGGTCATTGGTAATGGCTTGTGGTGGTGTCAGGATTTATTTAACTGAATATGCTGATCCGGAGCCGCGTGTATGCATGATACGACGCTCCTAACATGGCCCGGTTTGAGGCTACAATCATGGAAAAAAGTTTGGTACACTCTGTCCGATTTAAGGAAATATTGACCCCCTCTCCCCAAGGCAATGTTGATCCGAGTCATGTTGTCAGCAGCCACGCCAGGTCCCCAACATTGATTGATGGGGGTGGTGAAGAATTTAGTAAAGGGGAAGATCTCTGCTTTCTAAAGAACAATGACTTGCCCAACTTGTGCCAACTATTTTTTTCGAGGATTGTAGGGTGGATTGGGAACAGTCAGGGGTTTCATCCTACTCTTATTCGAGACTGAATGCGATGTAGATGTGCAGTTGTGACTATGTTCACGGGACCGCCGGCTTAACGTCCCCTCCGAAGGACGGGATGCTTTCATGATCCATTTGCCCAATTCCAAGTGAACCATGGAGGAGAGCGGTATTCTGTATTTAATCAATAGCTGGTATACAGATCAAATCCAGAATTGATCCCAGAATTGACCCGAATAAATCCCAGCAAGTGACCCCACAGGGATTCGAACCCGTGATTTTTTTGGGTAAATATGTGCCACAGGCAAGCACCCTAACCGCCAGGCCACGCTCTCCCACAATATACGCTATAAAACTAATTATTGAACACATATCAAGTGGTTTCATGGAAAAACGGGATTATACTAACCATAAAAATGAATTACACAACATTTTGTCCGATCATGCGCTATTTGAAATTCGCGCTAGTGTATATGGGATATGTATATGTCTTATGCGATACGGATGGCACAGTAGCGTCATACACCTTCCCACGTGACGCTTTTATAAGTGTATTTCCCTATTAGTCCAGGAACTTTAGGTCTGTGTAGCCAGAAGGTGAAAATAAATAGTTACAAGCTGAATTTTACAGGATAGTTTCCTAATATCGTGAAGAGCAACATATCAAAAGTCCCCAAGAATCCCCCATGTGCTATTTGAGAAATAAGGGGGTAAAGTTTATACAGGGGTAAAAAATTAAAATGATTCAATTGAGCCAATTAAATGTGCAACGAGAGATTTTGAGGCATCCAAATATTTTATCATAATAGTAATTTCATATAGACTAGACACTCAATAGATTATTTACCTTGTAATTGGCTACAGAAGTGTCTTAAAAGAGAGGAAAAAGGCGATTTTGATTTCCTTACATTTCAATATAAAACATAGGCTAAATTTCGTATTTGCTCCTATACGACATTAGAAATTTCACAATTGTTGTACCAAAGAAACAATTCTCAGCTTAATCCTTTCAGATGATGATGTTTTTGATGGAAAGCTTTACATCTAGGCAAAAATCAGTACTTTTGATTTTTAGGGACACCTGATATGTGAAATCCACCGTTGCACCTTTAATGGGCTATCGTATTCTTGTAGTCAAACTGAATAAGAAAATGTACAGTTTTTCTAACTTTTGAATTAGTTTTAGGTATGCAGGCCAAAATATTTTCAAGGTCATCGTGGGGTAAAAATTTTCAAAACAGTACTATTTTTATTCAGCTAATTCCAAATTACTCGTACATGTTGTATGGTCATATTGTGGCAAAAAATGCTCATTCACACTATCTACATCTTCGACATATTGACCTTATGGGGCAGTGGCTTGTGACCTCCCATATACCCAGTAGAAATCTGCCATAATGAACCCTATAACTATGCAAGTAAATTATTTAACTATTTAAATATATCTTTTCAGTTTATACACAATTAGACGAACAATTTGATGTTTGATATGTTACTTCATACAGCATCAGGAAACTATCCTGAAAAAATCAGCTTGTACCTATTTATTTATGGGTGCTTTTCTATCTTGGACTACTATGGCATGCATGGCGCAAACGTGCCGACCGTATCGCATAACACGTTATAATATAGCGCGAATTTTAAATAGTGCATGGTTAGACTAGATTGTTTTAATTCATTGTTATGGTTGATATAATTCCGTTTTTCAATGAAATCACTTGATATGTGGTCAATAATTAGTTTATTGAGTATATTGTATAATATTATTTGTTGTAAGGTTCTCCTTTAAGGGACCAACTTGGCCCACCTCTCTGAGTGCCCCCACCACACACACGCCACGGACTTGATAAAACCGAGTCTTTGATAAAGACTAGTATGATCGTGAGGATTAAAAACACCAATTTTCCATATGACGTCAATAGACACAATGCAATGGATGCGGACTTCCAGCTAGATAGATAAATAGCTAATTAGATAGAGATCATGTTCATTTACTTGAGTGTTCCTTTCACTTTGAGTGAGATCTCAAAGCTATTTTAAATTTGGTGAGATGTTTTGGTGTAAATTCTTAAAACAGGTTATCCTTGGTATCTTGCACTACTACCACTTACCTGTAATCGTCACTAGGAAACTACACAAAGCTGTGTTTCCAGAGAGATCTTCGAAAACATAAGTTACATTCGTTATCCCTAAGGGAAAGCTATCGCCTGGGGCATGGGACTGTGACCTCAAAAAAACCGTGCCAGAGTTATCTGAATACTGAGGTTCTGTCCAAGTTACTTCTAAGCTTCCAACACTCAGTTCGACAAGACGGGATATTGAAGATGGACACCTGTTGGCGTATCGACTGGCTTCGTGTGGCGGTTCAGTGTCCTCTGTAAGTAAAGATGGTGATATATTTTTGATATTGTATGAAATACCCAAGTACCAGTTCTTAAAATTTATGTCAATAAGAGTGTGCATTATATTATTATATTTTGTGATTCCAAAATAAAATATCAAAATTAGCGCTTTTTCAGAGGTGTTTGCGTAGCCTGACCAGGTTTACCTGACAACCTTCCCCCGGCTTTTACGGAATAAAACCGTAAAGGTTGCTGAATTCATAGTGCTCAGAGGAAAGTCGTCTCTATAGTAAAGTTGGCCAGGTTTACGGATTAAGGTAGAAGAGGAGGGATTGACATTTTTTCTTAAGAAACATGATAGAAACTTAAGTCTTTGGGTAAATAATAAGTATGTCACAAATTACTCAAAAAAAAAAAAAACCTGCAATTTACAAATTACACATGTTTTGAAAAAATGTAGCTCCGCACTAAATGCCACAGAAAGTTGATTGAGGTGTCAATTAAAGCTTTTGAAAAGATCTATGCATTGGTCTAACTTGAAGAACATCCCACATATAGAGGGGGTAGGGTATACCAAAATGTGATTTGACACACATGAATTTTGGAACATCTGACCAAACCTGAAAAACTTCAAACTCTAGTGTATTGAAAGTTAGTCCAAATCACAGCTCTTGGTCTCAAGATCATTTGTGCAAAGTTTCAGCTCTATAAGGGGGTGTAGTTTTGCCTGCACATTTTTTCAAAGATCGCAAACTTGCGGGAAAATGAATTAGGAGAAAATTTCGTTTAAAGTTTCTTGTAAACAAAGCAATTATTGTAAATTTGATATTTTCGACACATTTTTTCCACATTTACTGTAAGTTTTTGGATTTTTTCTTTTTGGTTTATCAAGTACATACTTCAACCTGTATAATGATGTAAAAAACATTTTTGGAAAAAAAATTGATTGGGGGGGGGGGGGGGGGGGGCTAATCCCTCCTCTTCTACCTTAAGCCATTTTCATGATTTAGATCTTATCAGGGAAAAGTCAGGAAAGAGAACACGGAATTCCCCAACATGCTAAATTTAGAAAATGAGTCAAGTTGTTTATGCAATCCTGATCATGCAGGTCTTATTTACTATATTGAGCAAGCACTATAAATAGCCTGAGGGGTTTTCCAGGCTTTGTTGCAAACATACAGATTGCAAAATTAGGCATTTTCCCATGATGTTATTAATGAAAAAGATGCAATGCAGATGATGTCATTTATGTGAATTCCAATTTGTCAATGCTAGGTTATGTTTATGCATGATAATGTTGTAATACCCATTATTAGGTATTATGAAATACTAGCTGTGAAATAGTGTGTATATAAGGAGAACTTGATGGAAAGTTATCCGGAAAATTTGCTAGGTACAACAAATACAACAATAAGTCCGGTTCTAACAAAGCACACATGATGGGAAATCCCATTCAGTTTCCCATGAAAAGGGGAGTAAAGAAAATAGTGGTGCTAATCAAGGCATCATAAGACTCTACCATTTACTAACAGAAGGTAGCAGATAACTACTTACTGTCTCTGATACTGTACCATACATACTAGATTCCGCTGCTGTCTGGACTAGCTCTCAAGGCACTTAAAGAGCAACAATATCTGTGTCCAAGGCCAGTTCTATAGTTGGGCACAAATCATTTACTTTAGCACTTTCTCAAAAGTCTAATACGTTTTACAACCTCTATATCTAGTAAGGACAGGAATGTTGATA
Organism: Ophioderma brevispina; assembly: GCA_023653785.1. Classification (NCBI taxonomy): domain Eukaryota; kingdom Metazoa; phylum Echinodermata; class Ophiuroidea; order Amphilepidida; family Ophiodermatidae; genus Ophioderma; species Ophioderma brevispina. The sequence continues at coordinate 9,129 of JAMKCH010045932.1, read as the reverse complement.
GCTGTTGATTACAGTTAAATGCGGATCGCAAAATGGTGTTACGTGCATCGAATACTGCTATTTGTTATGGCCTCAGCCCCATTGCTTCTAGTCCACGGATTAAATCGGAATGTTTGTTCATGGAATATTTAAAAGACTAAAACCCTGAAATAGACCTAATATGCTAACTATATACCCATTGCTCATTAGATGCAATATTGTGCAACTGGAAAGAGTTGCGACAGTTGCAATATTTCCAGGCACAAACGGATACATTCAACATCAATCATGGAAGATTACATAAATAAATACCTGAACTTTGCACAGAAAACGAACAACGCGTCGTGTTATTAAAGGGATCCGTGACACGTAAGTTACGGTCGTTGCGCCGACATGGAAAATGTCTCCAGGAGAATGAGTTTGTGATGCCAAATTTGCCCTGTCTTTGAATTGTCTGACGCAATGGGCTCTGTCCATGATGAAGTACTACCGGAGCCTAAAGTTATCAGCTCTGTTATTCCACTTGGACAAGGATACCGGTAGTTCGAAAACTTAGGGCGTATATGGTCAGCTGTAAACAAACACAATATGGCTAACTTTGTGAAAAGATCATTATTGATTTATTGTAACACCATACGCACGCACTGTGCACACACGTACGCCGACATATAAACATAAGCGAACACAAAATAAAACAAATTATTGTGGTGATCACATAATTTTGAAAACACTAAAAATATTATATGTAAAACAGACACTTGCAAGGATCCTACGTTAAAATGCCTACTTACATTAAGCGAATGAAACAAAATCTGCTAGTCAAATGTAGTAATACGTATTAAAGGGGGAAGTCTATTTAATTTTGTCATCTTGATAGACTAGCCTTTCACCCGAAAAACCCATAGTAAAGTTTCCGCGCCGTTTTTCATCCGTTTTGAAGTGAGAGCTTAAAACGTTATTTTGTAATCCCCATAGCGTACTCTGTAAAAGCAATATGGGTCGACCAAATGGGGCTATTTTCGTTCATAACATCCAAACCAAATATCCTTTAGCCCTAAGATTTCACAGGATAAATGAGAAATAGTAGCTTACTTCTGATTATAATTTCTGATACCACCTCCAGTAAAATTTGAGGTTCCAGGGGACGAGGGATATTAGCATCGGACCACAGACCTTTAATCAATATCGTTTTGATTTCATTTAGGTCCTCCTAGAGGACACGTGTGGTCCGTGGATAAAGTGCCCAACCCGCACGCCAAAGGTTGTGAATTCGAGTCCTGTAGCCAATGTGTGTCGCCCTTGAGTAAGGCGCTTTACCTCAATAACTCCTCTCTACCCAAGTTGTATAAATGGGTACCGACATTATTAAATGTTGGGAAGGTAACAGAGTCGCTGTAGAGGAGGTATAACGATCCATTTACAGCAACATACGGTGGAGTCTAGCCCAATCGCTTCGAAAGGGATATGCACTCCGTTCCTGAGTATAGAGGTCGGCCCCCTTTCCCTTATAGGTCTCCGAGATACAAGGACTTCCTTCAGCAATAAATATATGATATGATTCCATCACCAATAATATGTAAATTGTATCTCTTGAAATATATTATCAGGTTTGCCAACAAATGCATATTCACAAATCGAGACGTTTTAAAAATTGAAATTTCTTGCCTGTTGAAAACTAAACAGATTTACCGGATTATGTCCAAGTATGGAATTTCATTCAATATGCTCTCAACGAAGTTTGATGAAAGTGCCCGTTTCCTTTCCAAGCTCTTTCAAACACCTACACGTCTTACTATTACGGAAACAATAAAAGCGCATGTTTTGCAGTATTTCCTGAATTATCAGAAAAGACGTATTCCACGGTAGTATAGCCAATTCTAAAACATCCCAAGTGTGTGAGTTTTGGACTGTAGGTTGACACTTTCAGAATTATCGCTGGCTGGGTTTCTCCCCAAGTCCAAGTTATGGTGCCCCAACTTCGTTTTGTTGTACCAATTTCATTGAACTATCCTTTGGGACAGTTTGTTATATCAGGCGAGTAAATATCAACTAAAAGAAGAACAATACTGTACATTAGACGAATTGCCAATTGCTCTGGCAGGGACATTCAATAGAAATGGAAGATGTTCAGAAAACTCCTTTAACCAGCGAACGCGAAAGCATCGTGTGAGCACCTTGGTGCTCATAGCGTTATTTTGAAAACAAAAAACCCGGCGATTTATTTGAGTAAAATGCCACCAAGGGATATTTGACCACTACATTACATTTGACCTCTAGTCTTCATTCCCTAGATATTATTGTCACCAAGTTTGGGGGAGATTGAAGTTGGACAATGTATATGTGAGAACTAAATAAATAATGTCTCTAAACCAAATTCGCTAAACAACTCTAAATAGTCTAGCAGATAACATGTGTTCCCATGCACCCCTCTTAAAACTAAATTCTAACATGATTTGTAGCATCGACAATGTATATGAGAGAACTAAAACAAAATGTCTCTAAACTAATTTCGCTAAACACTAGCAGATTACATGGGTTCCCATGCACCCCCCCCCTTAAAACTAAATTGTAACATGATTTATAGCATCTCTAAGACATCTCCTTAAAGAATGCTGAGGTAACCAAAATCAAATACTGCCCACAGCGTCCGTTTGGCGGCCATCTTGGATCTAAAGAGAGTAGGCATATAAAGTATTTCGATTTTATTGAAAAGTACTCAAATACTCAAATAATTCGTCTGATCATAAGGAATCAGAATATATATACTTTGGTATTTTTGTGATGTTCAGTTACAAAGATATGGGTGAAAATGTGATAAAGGTCATCGAACTTTTGATTAAACTTTGTACAGGACAGGGGCCAACTTTCAAAATGCATGGATCTTGGCAAAATTGGTGTTAAATTGTAGTGTAGATATGATTATGAGCAATCCAGAAAAGTATAGTTTGCACTACCTAGGATGTTTAGTTAGGTGGTATATAAATTCGGAGTAAAGTTGGCTTTTGTCATATTTGTATTGCTTTGTGGACCGTCAGCCCAGAAGGTTTTGGTTAGACGAACGAGATACCAATAGCTGAATACGGGAAAATTCAGAGAAAAATATAACTTTTGAAAATATGAAAGTCTGTCGGAGACCCGTTGTTGTGTGTAGCCCCAGGAGAGGGGTAAAGTTGCTATGCGGGTCAAATATTGAACCTGATCTAAAATCTAATAAATAGAGCTCAAATTATTCCTTAGGTGACCGGAGTAAAAAGGTTAATTGGGTCACATGTGTGTGGTGCTTCTTTCCAGATATTGTGAAAATAGGCTAAAGGTCATTTGTTTATTCAGAACGGTCAACAATTGTATACCAAGATTTCTTTGTAATAAATATTTAAAAACATATTAAAAAACTAAAAAATCTTAAAAAAAAACTTTTTATTTTGCATAGGGTTGGTCCTTTCATAGGGAGGGGATATGTCACCGTCCCCATTAGAGTCATACAGGGAATTGTACCCCTTCCATGATAAACAACAAGGAGACGCAGAAAGTGCAAAAGAATTTCAATTTGGATTCAGTATCATTATAACAGTAAAAAAAATATTTTTACAAACAAATCTGGGTATTGCAACGGGTGACTTTCGTTGAATAAGCAAATGACTTTAGACTAATTTTCCCAAATATCTTGGAAAGGAAGCCACCACACGCGCGTGACCCAATGGACTTTTTTACTCTGCTTACCTAAGGAAGTAATTTGAGCTATATTATATTAGAGTTTGAGACAGTTCAAACATTGAGACCCCCACAGAAACTTTTACCCCTCTCCTGGGGCTGCACGCAACAACGGGTCCCCGGCAGACTTTCATATTTTGCAAAGGTTATATTTTCTCCGAATTTTCCTGTCGTTCACTGATATTGGGCTATCTCGTTCGTCTAACCAAAACCTCGGGCTGATGCTAGAATGCTGTGATTTTCTGTTTCATTGACGATAAGAAAAATACTAACGCATCAATCGTATTACATAAGGACGACTTATTACTATCGGCTTATTCACTTAACTTCACTTATTAAAAAATATCGAAGGAAATGTAAATCTTCAACGCAAGGCGCATAGAGTAAATGAGCCAACGCTCCCGGGGGGGGGGGGGGAGTAGTGTTGCGTTGTGTGTGAGGGAGAACAAAACGGAGAGAGATGATAGTGCAAAGAGGAAATATAGAGGTGTACCTTCAACAGTAACTATGAAACCGCAAATTGCTCTGTTTCCAGATGGATCCTCAAAGACGTATGATACGTTAGATAGTCCAACTTGAAAGAAATCACCTGGCGAATGTGATTTTGAAACCAAAGTTGCAACACCTGAATTGTCACGGGAATAGGGTTCTGTCCACCCAACTGTACTTCCTGTGGAACCAACGACTATAAGCTTGTTGATATCATTTGGACAGCCGTACACTTCTGGCCTAATGGAGTCCTCTGTTAGGAGAATTCAAATGGGAAGTCAAACATTTAGAGATCTGAATTGTTTAACGTCTCTGCATTTAGATCATTGATAATGTACTTTCTGCAAATATGGACGTAAATGGACGTAAACAAAATGAACATAGCAGAATGGAGTTACTTTGACAATATAAAAACAGACACTTCGGAATAGGGTTTAGATGATAATAGGTTAGTACTGAAACGTGTTTAGATGTTTAAATAGTACATGTTAAATCATAAAACAAGAGTTTGTCCAATAGTATTAAAAACTCTTACTGCAGTGCAATGGCTCAATGAAATTAACATAGGAATGATGTCCACGTAGACAAAACCATTCAAGACGTAGGGTGAGCTATAATGTGAATTATTGTATGTCACAGTGTAAAAAATAAAGCTTGTCGAAATTAACAGAAAAAATACTGTTAGAAATCTAAAAGATTATACTCTTTGGCTGTAATTTTGAAATATAGAAGATACTCTGTTAAAATTTCCAGGTGTGTTAAGACTAAATTTAAAACCCTGGTTCTTATTTAAAGTTTAATGAATGATAAACCATTGGTTCATAAATTTATGAATTGCAAAATATATTCGATATAAAAACTTTTACGTATTATTGGACAGCCATTTTGCCAACATAAATAGCCCAAAATAACGGTAATATACAAACTTCTGGTGTTGATTTAAATTGATAGCGCTTGCAGTTACACAATGTATTAAGAAGGTCGGCAGTGTTGGACAGTCATAAGTTGGGCGGTGGTCGTTCGTACTTTTTTTCTGCACACATTCCCATGCGCTAATAATTCACAAATATAAACATTTGTAATGAATTCTTGTACAGTAATTTTACGGATTTGTGGAGAATGGATGCCTCATATAGACCGTATTTCATATGACGTCAAGCCACCAAGACAGTTGTGGACAAGATGCATACATTCCGGACTACAATACATTAAGCTGTCAATCGATCCTGTTTAGCGATTGCACAGTACAGGGATCATTGACAGGTGAATGTATTGTTGTACTGCTACTGGCATGCGTCTATCTTGACCCCAACATGGCTGGCTATCGAATACGGTCTAGAATATTGTAAAATATATTGGTTTTACAGTACAGTTAAAAGAAATGACTAGTAGCCTGACTGTGACCTGTTAACCAGTAAAGCTGCAGTTTGCAAGGTTCTCCGAGGAATCTTCATACACATAAGTCACCAAACTGTTGTTCCACAGTGAAATATTCCACCTGGTTGGTGTGTTTTAATACCTACGTACAGTATTTTTGAGTTGTCACTCTTGCCTGTATTGGTTCTGTCCATGTAACTAACTTTCCATCACTACCCTTCCTGACCAAAGAGTTGATAACATTCGGACAACATTCGGGACATATTTTTTAATATCTGGACTTCTGTATCCCCTTGTAATGATAACCAAGCCAATGTGGTAATAAGATGTTTGAGATTACCCGTGTTGTAATGAAAGTTGACCTTTGAAATCGTTTTATATTATTTAAAAGTTGTATTTTTATTCTTATTTTACACCTGGGGAAATCATTCAGTGTATCAGACACTGCTTTCCAATGATGCCGGGGATCCAGGACGACTTGGTCAGCAGGGGTTTTCACCCTACTCTCTCGATACTCTCTGCGATTACATATACAGGCGGGATTCTCCATGTATATGGGAACCGACGGCTAACGTCCCCTCCCACCCCCCCGAAGGGGACTGGGTATTCTCGGGTTCGTTTTGCCAGTCCAATGACCCACGGGAGAGCGGAATTTCCAGTTTAAATCAATAGTTCTTACAAATCAATCTCCGAAAATCAAAAGCTCCTATGTGAAAATGTTCCCCATTTTCAAACCCTCCTCTAACCTCCCATGGTCAAAATTACATTGGTCCATCAGAACTGCTGTCTGCACCGGTGTCTGCATCAAAAAATCATGAGGCGTAGTAAACACTCTGATATGGTTTTTGGCTACAAGCAAATTCGAAAAGTAATTGCCTTAGTTTATATCAAATTTGTAAAATAGCCTTTTTCGCAGTGAGACATCGCATGCAGCAATGTACTTCCGGTTCAAGATGTGTATCGGAAAGTGCATTGACCTAGGTCAGAGCAGACGATCAGTGTAGCGCGTACCGCGAATATGAGCAAGATGTAATTTTTAAACCAAACCACGCATTTTAATAGTTCCCGGCACAGCTTGCAGTAGTTCTTTTCACCACACACAGTAACATAGCAACGAATAGCACAACGTCACGAATAGGTCTTAATTATGAATTGATATTTCCCCACCCTCTGAGAGATGTATAGACAGGAACCCCGTGGACATGGATGGCACAGGCATTTTGTATTTTAGATCATTTAGGGAAAATTATTAGAAATTGTTGATTTTTTTAAATTTCCTCACTTCCAACAGATGGAGGGGAGTAACCCTGGGGCCCAAACAACAATGGAAAAATAAGGAATGTCCCTTTAATGGTAAGTAAAAGAAAGCCCTTTAATTGGTAAATAAAGGAATGACCCTTTAATTGGTAAATAAACAAAGAGAATGACTAATTGGTAAATGATGGAATGGCCCTTTAAAAGGAAAACGAAGGAGTGACCCTTGGTAAATGAAGTAGACATTTAATTGGTAAAGGAAGGAATGACCCTTTATTTGGTAAATGAGGGAATAGTCCTTTAATTGATTAAGGAATGGTTATGTTGTGTTGTGAGTATTTCTACAATATTATTGCGCCAATGATCATGACCCGAGGAGTCAATAGTGTCTATTTTGCAGCATTCTCAATGGTTATAACTTTATTCACTTGTTGCTGGTTTCTACACACAAAATATACTTTTAACATTATCACAAATCTCCACTCTTGATACGCACTCCTCTCACGCAATGGCTAAGACTGAACTTCATTTCTCTACTACCCCTATCGTCCAGCTCATTAATTGATAAAGGAGGGAATACCCCTGTAATTGGTAAATGAGGGAATAGCCCTTTAATTGATTAAGGAATGGCCCTTTAATTGTATATAAATGAAGGAATGGACCTTTAATTGGTAAATGAAGGAATGGCCATTTAATTGTAAATGAATGAATGGACCTTTAATTGGCAAAGGAAGGAATGTGCCTTCAATTGGTAAATGAGGAAATAGCCCTTTGATTAATAAATGAAAGAATAGCCCTTTAATTGGCAAATGAATGAAATGGCCCTTTACTTAGTTAAAGGAAGGTAATTACCCCTGTCAATTTGTAAATGAGGGAATAGCCCTTTAGACTTGATAAATGAATAACATTTTAATTGGTAAAGGAAGGAAATGGCCTTTAATTGGTAAATGACGGAATAGCCCTTAATTGATAAATGAATAGCCCTTTAATTGTTAATGATGGAATAGCTCTTAATTTGGTAAATAAAGGAATGACTAATTGGTAAATGCCCTTCTAAAGGTAAATTAAGGAATGACCATCAATTGTATTGGTAAATGAAGGAATGGTCTTTTAATTGGTAAATTAAAGAATGGCCCACTCCCTGTCAGACGCAGGCAGTGGCGGATTTAAGGAAGAGGGCCCTGTCAGCAGCTTAAGGTGGGGCCCCTTTAGTGTCGCGAAGTGATGCAATGTCGTAATTTAGTGCGACTCAGGGTGTCTTAGGGGGCCCTGAGAGCAATATTTTAAGGGGGCCCTGTCAGCAGCTGCTGACACTGCTGACTCTTAAATCCGCCACTGGACGCAGGGGAGGCCCCTGGTGGAACGAATTAGTAGGGACTTGTTCCCTCCTATATACAATATACCTAAGTTTAGCTACTCTAGTTCTCTAGAAAAAATATGACCAAATATTGACCCTTTTTGTGCAATGTTGACCTTTTTAGAGGTTTCCCCACCCCCTGTCAGGGGAAGTCCCTGGTGCAATAAATTAAATGGTTAGTATGGGCTTGTCTCCTCCTACAATGTAAGTTTGACTACTCAGCTCATCTAAAAAAAGATATGGCTAAATATTGACCTATTTTGTGCAATATTGACGTTTATCCCTCCCCTGTCAGACCTAGAGGAGGACCCCAGTGAATGAATTAAATGGTTATCAGGGGCTTTTCCCCTCCTACAATTTACCGCAGTTTGGCTATATACTCAAGCTCTAGAATATGACCAAATGTTGACATTTTTGTTCAATGTTGACCTTTTTTATGTTTCCCCACCACCAGGGAGGACTCTGTGGATATGAATACATGGTAAGTAGGGGATCGTCACCTCCTACAATATACCTAAGGTTGGCTACTTTAGCTAATCCAGAAAAAAAAAAGATATGGCCAAATGTTGACCTTTTGTGAAATGTTGACCTTTATTGACGTTTCCCTACCCCGTCAGACGCGGGATAAAACCCTGTGGGAATGAATTACATGGTTAGTAGAAGCTTATGTCCCCCTACAATATACCCAAATTTGACTACTCTAGCTCATCTGAAAAAAAAAGATATAGAAAAATGTTGAACTTTTTGTGGACATACAGACAGAGATCCATCTATCCAGACGGATATATATTGCCATTTCATTACCCGGATTTTACTACGCAATCCGTCCAATAAAAACACTTCAGAGTGGTTTTACTCAGTAGACCGTGGATCATGGCGCTTTGAAAAAACACGCAGGTGTCATATAATACAGTGTCCGTGTGACCACCCATCTATCTATTGTGTTCTGTATGCTTCATTTG